>PVIY010014347.1:0-56727 GCA_004026745.1 Myrmecophaga tridactyla | reverse complement strand
TTAATATGGTGTATTACATTAATTGATTTTCTTATGTTGAACCAGCCTTGTATACCCGAAATAAATTCCACTTGGTCATGGTGTATAATTATTTTAATGGGCTGCTAGATTCAATTTGCAAATATTTTGTTAAGGATTTTTGCATCAATATTCATTAGACAGATTGGTCTGTAATTTTCTTTTCTTGTAGTATCTTCGTCTGCCTTTGGTATGAAGGTGATGTTGGCTTCACAGAATGAATTATGTAGCCTTCCCTCCTCTTCAATTTTTTAGAGAGTTTGAGCAGGGTTGGAACTAATTGTTCCTTGAATGTTTGGCAGAATTCACATGTGAAGCCATTTGGTCCTGGACTTTTCTTTTGGGGGAGCTTCTTGATAACTGATTCAATCTCTTTACTTGTGATTGGTTTGTTGAGGTTGTCTATTTCTTCTTGAGCCAAATTGGTTGTTCCTGCCTTTCTAGGAAGTTGTCCACTTCATCTATGTTCTCTAGTTTGTTAGCATATAGTTGTTTATAGTATACTCTCATTACCTCCTTTATTTCTGTGGGATCAGTGTTTATGTCTTCTCTTCCATTTCTGGCTTTATTTATTTGCATCCTCTTTTTCTTTTGGGTTCATAAATTTTATAGCTAAGGGTCCATAAATTTTATTGATTTTATCAAAGAACCAACTTCTGGTTTTGTTAATTTTCTCAATTTCATTTATTTCTGCTCTAATCTTCATTATTTCTTTCCTTTTGTTTGCTTTGGAGTTAGTTTGCTGTTCTTTCTCTAGGTTTTCCAAATGAACAGTTAACTCCTCAATTTTGCTCTTTCTTCTTTTTTTATATAGGTATTTAAGGCAATAAATTTCCATCTTAAAACTGTCTTTGCTGCATCCCA
This sequence comes from Myrmecophaga tridactyla, assembly GCA_004026745.1. Lineage (NCBI taxonomy): Eukaryota > Metazoa > Chordata > Mammalia > Pilosa > Myrmecophagidae > Myrmecophaga > Myrmecophaga tridactyla. The sequence continues at coordinate 55,845 of PVIY010014347.1, read as the reverse complement.
TAAATTTTGATATGTTGTATTTTCATTTTCATTTGCTTCGTGATATTTACTGATATCTCTTGTAATTTCTTCCTTGACCCACTAATTGTTTAAGAGCATGTCGTTTACAAACAAACAAATGAAAAACCAAACAAAGACAAAAATTCAATAAATCATGCTGCAATAAGGGATAATCACATGGAAAAAGAATGAAATATGACCCCCACCATACAGTATACAGAGAAAAAAAATATGTTGTTTAGCCTCCTTATATTTGTGCATTTTGGGGCCCTCTGCCTGTTATAGATTTCCAACTTCATTCCTTTGTGATCCAAGAAAATGTTTTGTGTGATTCTAATCTCTTTAAATTTGTTGAGATTTCCTTTGTGACCCATCATATGGTCTATCCTTGAGAATGATCCATGAGCACTTGAGAAAAATGTGTATCCTGCTGTGGTGAGGTGTAATGTTCTGTAAATGTCTGTTATGTCTAGTTCATTTATTGCATTATTCAAATTCTGTTTCTTTATTGATCCTCTGTATAGATGTTCTATGAATTGATGAGAGCAGAGAATTGAAGTCTCCAACTATTATGGTAGACATGTCTATTTCTCCCTTCAGTGTTGTCAGTGTTTACCTCAAGTATTTTGGAGCACTATGGCTTGGTGCATAAATATTTGTGATTATTATGTCTTCTTGTTGAATTGTTCCTTTTATCGCTAAAGAGTGTCCTTTTTTTCTTTTTTTAATTGTTTTACAGTGAAGTCTAATTTGTTGGATATTACTATAGCTACTCCTGCTCTTTTCTGATTTTTGTTTTTGCATGAAATATCTTTTCCCAACCTTTCACTTTCAACCTATTTTTGTCTTGGAACTAAAATGAGTCCCCTGTAGACAGTATAAAAATGGGTCCTTTTTAAAAAATCCATTTTGCCAGTCTGTGACTTTTGATTGGGGAGTTTAATGCATTAACATTTAGTGTTATTAATGTAAAGGCAGTACTTTCTTCTACCATTTTGCCTTTTGGATTTAATAGATCATTCTAATTTTTTCTCTTTTTATCTTTACTGATAGTCTTCATTTCTACACTCTTCTCCACACCTCTCTCTCCTCCCTTTTCCTATCTTCCTGTAGTGCTCCCTTTAGTATTTCTTGCAGAGCCATTCTCTTGATCACAATTTCTCTCAGTGATTGTTTGTCTGAAAATGTTTTAATCTCCCCCTCATTTTTGAAGACAATTTTGCTGGATATAGAATTCTTGGTTGGCAGTTTTTGTCTTTTAGTATCTTAAATATATCATACCACTGTCTTCTCACCTCTGTGGTTTCTGTAGAGAAAATCACACACAACCTTATTGAGCTTCCCTCGTATGTGATGGATTGCTTTTCTCTTGCTCCTTTCAAAATTCTCTCTTTTCCTTTGACATCTGACCTTCTGATTAGTAAATGTCTTGGAGTATATCTATTTGGATCTATTCTGTTTGGGGTACACTGCACTTCTTGGGTCTGTAATTTTATGTCTTTCATAAGAGATGGAAATTTTCAGTGATAATTCCCTCCATTAGTCTTTCTCCCCCGTTTCCCTTCTCTTCTCCTTCTGGAACACCCACACATGTCTATTCATGTTCTTCATGTTGTCATTCAGTTCTCTGAGACCCTGCTCATATTTTTGCATTCTTTTCCCTATATATGGTGCCTTTAACTTCAGCAGACTCTCCTTGCCAGGGGCATGGTTGAGACAGAGGAGAGGAGAGGTTTTAGGTTGGCCTTAATTGCTTCAGTTTTCCAGTCCCTTGGGCCTGAATTCTTTGGGGGAGAGATTCCATTTGAGCTGGGCCCCTCCTTTTTCTTGGGGAAGGTGCAGCCTTTAAGGAAATTAACTCCTTTCACCTGACTAGTTACTTGGTTTCTCAGAGGAGCTTACTTCCACCCTTGCCTGGGGCAGAGATGGTGCCTGAGAAGGCTTCCATTTCTATCTAATGAGGTGTTAAGTAGTAGAAACAAAGCCAGGGCCAGGGAGGTTGGGGAGGGCTGGGGAATCCTTTACAGAGCAGGTGCCCCCTCCTTGGAATTCCTAATCAAGAGTTTAAATCAGTACATTCTTCTATGTATTGCTAGGTTCTATGTGCCTCCTCCCTCCCTTTTTTTTTTAGGGTACAGCCCTGTGCTGGGGCAAAATCTCCTAATACCTTTAGATCTTATTCCAGGATTATCTGAGCTGGGGGCCTATTTTCAGTAGCCAAAATTTGTTAATTCCGCAAGTGGAGCTTGGTTGAGCTAAGCCCTTGCTTTAGTAAAGTCTGTTTCCTTCCCTCTCAGGGAACCAGGCTACTGTGCCTATAGTGGAGCTGGTCTCCATGGCTTGGGGGACTTAACAGTTCTGTGAGGAGTCTTAGCTGGTCCAGGGTGTCTGGACTGGCATACGCTGTGTGTCTGGTCACTGATGTGGCCCCAGCAGTTGTTCTGTACTGTTCCTGGCTATTTACTAGCTGCTCTGGAAGCTGAGCTAAATTCCACACCTCACTAAGCCACCATCTTTCCCCTTCCACTTAACTTTTCTTAAGCACTTCCTAGATTTCTACATGGTCATCAACCTTTCTTGCAAGGGCACCATAGAACTAATAGGGTAGGCAGAAAACCATGATAAAGTCAGAAAAACTCTCCACATTTTAGAATACTCTGAAGCATATTTAGTTTGCAAGCGTAATTCTGGAACAGAACAGTGCTTGGCAAAACAAATTCTTCTAAATTTCTGCATTCATATAGGACTCAAATATTATGAAAATGTATCATTTTGTTAGAATTCATAGTATTTACAGCCCAACCCTTCATTTAAAAAATATTTGTCTAGATTTGGGGATATATGCTACATTTTGGACTTTCTCTTGCTAAGGAAGAGGCTGATGTGAGGCATATGAAAATAGGAAAATGTTTGCTGTCTGGTCCAGTAGTTAGAGGAAGAATATTACTAAAATGTTCTCATTCCATCGTGCTTCATTTACTCTTCCTTATTGCGTATGCTTTGTCACAGTTGGTTGCCTCTTTGTGGTTATTATCACATTACATTTACAAATAATAATACTGAGAAAAATTTTAAATAATAAAAAACTCTCAAAATTAAAGCTCTTTGTTGATAGGTTGAATTGTAGTAAATAAGTAAGTTAAACAGTAGAAATTTTATAGTTTTTGCCAAGACACAAAGTAAGACAAAGCAAACAAGCAATGAAATAGTCCCCTCTAGATCTCAATCAAACTTTTCCATGGGTGCCACATTGATATCAGATTAAAAACGTGACTGGTACTTCATTATTCATATTATCTTTAAGCAGAAAAAAATGACCCTATCAAAAATGCATTCTAAATAATTCACCACTGGGATGTGAGAATAACTTAATTGGATTTCTTGCCTTAACTCTGATGTCCACATTAATGATGTTTAATGATGATTAAAATTCAGGGATGAGTTATGCTGGTTAACACATAAAAGCTATGCTTTATGCCCAAATTCTCCATGTTTTTCTAGCAAATATCATGTGTAATGAAGGTTTGGTGTCTTCTCAAAAGGAAGTATATTGAATTAGAAGCATATTTGTGTTTGGGGAAAATTATTAAACCATTTAAAATATTTATTAAAACACACCAGTGCAACTATATGTGAATTGATTGATTCTTAGAAACTAAATACAACGTACAACCAGGAGATTTTTTATTCATGGTCCTTTGTTATGACTAAAGATCAAAATCTGATTAATGTTAGTTGAGGATGAAAGAGTCCATTCAATGCCAATATTTATACTATTAAAATATTTTACTCATCTATACAGTCTGGCAAATACTAGTCAAAGTTACTATTGGGCATGATATAGTTATTCTCATTCTAGAAAAAATATATGTAATTATGGGAGAGAAGGGCATCAAATCCATGATTGTTGATATTGTGCTTAAGCTTTTTGTCTTCTCTGTGAAAATATGTTAGTAGGAAAAAGGGAATAGGATGTAAGTCAAACGAAGTATTAATTTATGTTATGGTTATTCCAGGTTTTAAATATTAACTGAGGGGGTGCAAGGGTAGTTCAGTGGCAGAATTCTCACCTGCCATACACTTCCCCAAAAACAAATAAACAAGCAGAACAAACAAATAAACAAGCAGAACAAACAAATAAAAAACAAACAAAAATTCAACGAATGGTACTGCAATAATGGATACTCACATGGAAAAATAATGAAATGTGACCCCATCATACAGCATACAAAAAAATATATATATATTAATTGAGAAACAATTTTGAAGTATGTGAACTATGTGACTAGTTGATGAACTTGTGGCTTAAATTACCTCTCTGTATCATCATGGAATCCTACTCATTCACATTATTTCCTTTACTAATCTGGGACCAAAGTGGTTTAACATTGAAAGAGAGGGCCTTTGGTTCTGATTTCTTTCCTGCAGGAATTTATCAGCTTTTTATGTTCCCATCTTTACTGATAAGATAAAAGGCTCAGACTGTACAATTACCCTCTGTTTTAAATATATACCCTTCCATTTTGATTCCATCTGCCTCCTGATTTCAGAAAAATGTACAGTATTTTGTTAGAGAATAGCAGCCATGCCCACAGCAGCCACTCCCATGAGCAGATCCCTTTCCCTGCTTGTCTTCGCCCTCCACTGGGGATAGTGTTTAAAGGGGGAGGTAAGGCTGAGTCAGGAGTTCTGAAGCTGCCAAGCATAAGGTCCCTAAAAATGAAGGAACAAAGGATTTTCATTGTTCTTTTTCACACTTTGCTTTTACCTCCTTTTGGCTTTCCCACATACGTGTGCTTTCTCCAAGGACAGAGATTAAAAACAAACAAATGACCCTTTGATTTATCCTATAATTCCCAATTATGCTTCACTGAGTTAAAAACCTTTTCAGTAGGACAATGGGAACATGTCTCTTGTATCGATTCATTACTTGTTCTGAAGAAAGGAAAAAACATAATAGAGTGGCAGTTTTGTAGCGTTAAAGGTCTACCTGTCTCTTTTACTCATTTCTTTTAGGAAGTTCTAAAAAAAGAATTTTCTGTTCCTGGTGGGGAGGAAAAATGTGTGTGTGGGTGTGTGTGATTAAATAAGATGAAACAGTTAAGTAATTGGAGAAAAAATACACGTCTTTTCCTTTTCATTTCATCTTCCTTCCTCCCCTCTTACTAACTTCATCTACCCTAAACGCTAAGCCCTCCCAACACATCTCCATAATGACCTCATTAGGCAGTAGCAGAAACACCTGATTATGCTCTTTTATCTTGTCAACCAACAGGCATTTAGCACTTGAAAAAAAAAAACATTTGAAAAGATTTGACTCTTTCCTCTTAAAAAATACCCCAATTATTTTTAACGTGGTGACACGTTAACAATTACAGTTTCCCTCCCTCCTGCCCTCGGGTCTGCCCTGTCTTTGGAACATCAGCTTCCTCCACACTTCACTTGACTGCTCTAACCGAGATGGTTCTCCCACTGTCACTGCGCTAGGCCATTTGTCTCTGGCTTCTGTATGTTTTCTCCGTGTTCTTGGCAATTAAACAATGGTGACATGGGCAGGGGCTTGACATTTTGACGAGATGATCACACTCTTTGATACTTGTGAAGCCCCACAGAGAAGAAAGTATATTTTATTAATGCCTTTGTGAATTAAATGGTGGCTGGTGTGAGAGATTTGAAGTAGATGGATGCCCAGTTATTCAGTATTTAGTTGGCAGTAGCCAGGACTGTCTTGCACCCTGAAGAGCATGTAACAGTTTCATAAAAGGCAAAATTGTTCCATCAGAATGTTAAAACTGCCCTAGTAGAAAAGTCTGGGTCTGGTGTATATTGAGAAGGAGGAATGTTGTAGTATGTCCCCAATGAGTTGCCCATCTGACAGTTGTTTGTGTCGTGTACAGCCACTGTTGCTCCAAGATCCCCCATTGACCACTGGTCCCTTTGCTTCCAGTTATTTCCTGACACTCCTGGACACAGTCCCTTTCAGAGAATGTGGTTTCCTCTATATCAGAACCAAAAGAGGGAGAAATGGGCAGGTCACACTTTACTGTGTGTCTGTATTTTCACTAAGAAAGTCCCACCATCCATGTCGTCATTTGATTCTACCGAAGTTTTGGCATAACCAAAGAGAATGACGTTGTAAACCAGAAAATGTTTTAAAGTTCTCAGAAATACAACTTTCTCCATAGTTCGAGGTTCAAAAACACTGAAGTTTGTGGCCTTCCTGAACATTTTCAAGTATGAATGTTCCACTAGAACACTCCCTTCTTTTAATCTCTGCCATATGAACTCATCTTTCAGAAACTCTGTACTTTAGTCATGGTAGGATCTGCCACATTTCTCAGTAGTACATTTCTCCAAGTCTGAGTAGGTCTTTTTAAGCTAAAACTTGGGGAACTGTGTTGGTCTGAGCCTGTTATATACCCCAGAAAAGACTGCTCTTTATATCCATTCTTGTGGGGGCAGACCTGTTGTGGGTGGGGCCCTTTAATTAGGTTGTTCCACGGAGATGTGACCCACCTTTCAGTGTGGGTCTTAATCCCTTTTCTGGTGTCCTTTAAGAGAGCTCAGAGGGAGAGAGGGAGTGGGGGGGGGGGATGGAGAGAGAGAGAGAGAGAGAGAAGAGAAAGAAAACACCCCAGGAGAAGCTAAAAGAGAAATAAATGTCCAGATACATCTTGGAGACAGCAACTAAAACCCCAGCCCAGCAGAAAGAAGGACTGGAAGACGTTGCCATGTGTCTTCCCATGTGACAGAGGAACACCAGATACCAGCAGCCTTTCCTCACAGAATGTATCTTTCTCTTGATGCCTTAATTTGGAAATTTTCATGGCCTTAGAACTATAAATTTGTAACTAATAAATTCCCATTGAAAGACCCAACCATTTCTGGTATATTACATTCCAACAGCTTTAGCAACAGGAACTCTAGTAGAAAACAGGCAGGAGAGATGGGCAAAGGATTGCATGGATATTCCAGATCTCTCCCTTTTGAGGTCTCCTTACCATTGGGAATTGAATTGTCAACATGCCCCTTTATTCTTCCAATTGTCTAATGCTTAACTTGAATTATACACATATTCCCACCTACACATACCCTTGTCCAAAAGACAAATATTTCATAGTCAGCACAGTCTAAAAGCTATAAAGAAAGAAGAAAACCTTTTCTTCATTGGTCCAATAATTTGCAAGTCTAGCTTTCCTCACAGTCAAATTGGTCTTTCATACTCTTATGTAAATCAACATTTTTCCGTTTAATTTATTGTCTCTGGAGGCTTCAACTGTGTCCCATTGGCCTATTGGTAGTAAAAAGCAGTCCATTGTTGAGCCTCAGACCTCTTGGATGGCTTATCACTTAGATTCACAAAAAACTCCACAATGTTTTGGAATGACCACTTGGAAGGGATAAGATAAAGATCTCAGACAAGGGCCACTCATCCTGTTTCTTAGTCTTGTTGTGGGTTGGAGGAGAGGTAGGGGACAGAAATGATGCTCAGAGTCACCTCTAGCCCTTTTAGTTATTATTCAGTTATTAAAAGATGCCCCCTCTGAAGGGGGCCAGGGCTGGACCATCACAGACAGATACAGTCAAATACCAGGACACACAGCTTGGTGAGCAGAGTGTGGTCTAGATTTCAGTCCTCATTCATCCTTGGCTGAATGCCCTTGTGCAGGCACAGCTGGCACAGACTTCTACAGTGGCTTTAGTAGTGAGGACTGTTAAGTCATTGTAGTTTGTGTAATTTTATATAGTCACTAAGATAGTAATACATTACAAATATTTGCAATACATGAAAATATAGAAAGAAAAATTGGCCCAGATTTCCACCATCAAAAAGCCACCTTGTTAATATTTAGTTCATTTTTTCCCCAGTCTTTTTCTAAGCATATATAGTGGCAAGCACATTTTACTGGATCTTTGAATCTACATATAGAATCTGGTCCACGATCATTTTCAGTTTGTGTATTTAAGTCTTTAGTTTAGTGAAATCTTTAAGTCTTTAACTATTACTTTTGTTCCAATGATCTTGTTTTTGCTTATCTCCCTTAGTAATAGAATTAAATTTTTCACTGGACACGTGGTCAGCTGGAATAAAGATAAATTTTGTCGTGTGAGTAAGGGCTCCCTAAAAGAGGTAAGTATGCCTCTTCTAAGAAGTGTTCTTAAAGAGAGGAACATACCCTTTCCTGCTTCTTGTTTCACAATGAAAAATACAATGGCTAGAGTTCCAACAGCTGTCTTGGACTATGAGGGACCTTGAGAATGACAGACAATAAAGTTACCAATGCGATTGTGGCTGCCAAAGAATAGACTAAAGGGCCTGAGTAAAGCAAGGAGTGTAAAATGGCTGCTTTTAATGACACTGGATAGCCTAAAGAAAGAGAACATAAGTTCACTTCTCAAGACATTAACTGAAACCAGGGCCTTTGTTTGGCTCCTAAGAAGATTTCATCATGTCTTGCTACTTCTGGGCTGATAGAAGCAGGCGATGTAGTGATCAGAATGGGATGTAGTGATCCCAGAAAGACAGTATTGTTTTCTGGGATCACTACATCCCATTCTGATCACTACATATTAAATCATTCTAGGACTTATTAGAATCCCCACCTATTTCAATCTTAGGGATCCCAGATTGAAAACAATACTGTGTTTCTGGGATCCCTAAGATTGAAATAGGTGGGGATTCTAATAAGTCCTAGAATGATTTGTGTTCCTGAAAATTCCACTGTCTGATAAACAGTGGTTTCATTTGCTCTACCACAGTGATCAGCCATGACTTCTTTCCAATTCTAAGACCTGAGCAGTTCACAGATCCAGATTCCCTGGAATGAAGTAGAGGCCTTTTGCCCTTGAGAAAGAACCCTTTAATAACATTACTAATGAATTGTGAACCTTCCTCTTAGACTTCATAAAGGACTTATTTTCCAGGGTAATTGTAAAGGGCAGTTCCCTTTCTTATGTGCTCTTGCTCAGTATTCAGGATTCAATCTAGGATTTTGAGAGTTGGGATGGGACTTTGCTGTTTCATTTACTTCTTCATTTACTTGTTATGATCCCAGCAAAGCAGCAAAAATGATGTCTGCTGAAAGGTCTAGTTATTCTGCAGAGTGAAGATGCCTCCAGTTTTCTAATCAGCTCAACTGTCTGGAGCAGAAGCCTAACTTGCCTCTTACTCTAAGGTAATTACTTTGTCTGAAATGTAGTTGAGCGGGATGCTGTGACTGTACATGAGTTGTTTGGTAAGTCCATGAATGGTGGTGCTGGCGAAAGATTGGAGGTCAGGGAGAGCATCCATCTCTTCTCTAAGCAGCAAACAGGATTTTTTTCAAAATATAAATCTAATCATACTGCTTAAACTCTCCAAAGACTATTCACCACATTTAGATTAAAACCTGAAGTTCTTATCATGGCCACAAGCACCAAATAATCCACTTCCTTGGCCTCGTCTCTTGTCAGTCTTCCTGTGCACTTCTCTCCAGCCGCATTGGCCTCCTTGCTCTTTTATTTCCATTTCAGACCCTTTGCACTTGTTCTCTTTGCCTGGAATTTCCTGCTTCCTGATATTTGCATGGCTACCCCACATTGCTTCATTCAGGTCTCAAAAAATCACATCCTCAGAAAATGCTTTTAATACCACCTTATCCAACATAATAGCTAATCATATATACTTTTTCCATCTTCCCTTACTCTGGGATTGTAAGTACTCTGATTGTTTTTTACTGGTCTTAGCACTAACGGATATAACATTAAATATTTGTTAGAATGTAAACTACACAAGGGAAGCACTTTGACTTTCTTGTTCACTGCTTTATCTCTAATGTCTAGTACCATCTCTGGTATATCTGAGGAGTTTGAAGGTTATTGAATGAATGGATGAATGAATGAATGAAAAAGTCTGCTCCTTTTTTATTCTGGCAGTAAATCATTTTCTTTTCTGAAGATAGATTTCTGTTGCTTGAAACCAATAATTCTAACTGATATAAAATTGAATTCCTTTTTTCTTTAGAATTCTTATCTTCTGAGAAAGACAATTTAATCCAAGCCCAATATTTGTCAACAGATAGATCTTGTCAATTACCCTTGGCTTGACTCTTTTTGCCTTTGGGCACTAGTTGAATACCCTTCTCACAAATATAGCTGGGTAGTATCTGATCCACAGCCCCTTTTCAGATGTTCAGCTTCTTGGGGTGTGCTGAACAGAGTGGAGATCTTTGCCTAAGCCTGCTTTCTGGCTTTCTAATGCTGAGTTAATAACACACACAAGAACTTTGATCCCCATGAATGCTGTTATCAGCTCTTCCTGACACCATCACCTAAATACTTTATCAAGACCAAATCTCCACATACATCACACCAGGATTTTCATCCCTTCCCTTTCTATGTCACGCTGTTTTCTGGGAGTGGCCATCTCTGTGTGACAGTAGAGGTTCCAAAGAAGCATGAGGTGGAGGAGGGACTCTGGCTTCTTGAGAAGAATCACTCACATGCCAGATGGAAACTTGCCCAGTTTTCTGATTGCAGTCGTTTCTCTGACCCCACAATTAAGCAGTGGGGAACAGCAAAGTTGTCTTGCTCTCTGTTATCATATGGGTATCAGAGGATTTCTCCGGGCAATCAGTTTTATCTGTAGTACACTTAGAGAAAATTCTCACATTCTGCAGATTAACTGTCATTTTATATCGTAGTCTTAGAAGTGTATACGGCTTTCCTGGTACTTTACAAATATTTTAGTGAAAATTTAGAGAGATTATGTCAGAATCTTATACTAACAGTGCTAGTGATTATTTCTAACCAAGTTATATTTCATGCATTATTTTTAGGGTCCCTATGACAAATATTACATATAAACTCATGTTTGAATCTAACCAGTTCTTATATTCATACAAGCCACGTTTCTCTAATTTGGCATGTAGTCTTGAGTGCTGAGCCCTCACCATTGCCAAAGTTAGGACTGTTGCACCTACCCCCACTCTAAATACTTCCAGTGCTCAGGAAAGTGTTTAAAGATTTAGTTGTAAGTTACTGAAATAAGCCTGTGGTCTTGAGGTCTTCCAGCCACTGTTTGGCCATTTCCAATGATGGTAGTGGCTCTGGCATGACTTTGAAAGTGTCATTGATGTCAACTCAACTTTCACTATTCTTATTCATGATTGCTCTTGAGATATTTCTACTTTCATCTAGATAGATGTTCATTGGACATGAGAGTTATGCCTTATACTTTATAACAATCCTGTAGACCTCTTATTGACTGATGTCCTACACAAAGTGTATTCTTTATGTTGGTGTATCAATTATGACTATAATTGGTTGATCAATTATCATTAAGACTGAGGTTATCACATGTCAAGTGGTGGATTCACACATTGGGAAAACTGAATTGCAACTCTATAGCCATTAGAAGACTCTTGTATAAATGGAAAAAGATTTCTTGCATTTATTACCTGTATCTGCAGTTGGCTAAGGGGAGTGTCTTCCACAATGAGTGTGTTTAATGTAATCAGTTGAAGGCTTTAAATGGGTAGTCAAAAGAGAAAATCTCTCCAATTCAGCCATCCAGCCTCTTCAAGGGAATTAATTGAAGCCTTCATCAGAGTTGCCAGCTCGTGGCCTGCCCTACAGAATTCGGACTTGGGTATCCCCATAGTCGCATGACACACTTTTATAAAATCCCATATTTTCAGATATCACCTACTGGTTCTGTTTCCCTAGAGAGCCCTGCCTACTACAGGTTTGGTACCAGAAAAGTGGGGAGCTACAATTTGCAAATACCAAAAGTGCTGGGATGGCTTTATGAATGGATAAAGGGAAGATTCTGGGAGAATTTTTTAGGAGCTTGGTAGAGAAGGTCTAGTTTACTTTGAAGAGGCTGTTGGTAGAAATATGGATGCTAAGGATTCTTCCAATGAAGCCTTAGACAGAAATGATGAATGTGCTGTTGCAAACTGGAAGAAAGGTGACCCTCATTTCAAAGTGGCAGAAAATTTGGCAAAATTGAGTCCTGGTGTTGGATGGAAGGTAGAATGTGAAAGAAATGAGCTAGGATACTTAGCTGAAGAAATTTCCAAACTAAATATGGAAAATGCAGCCTGACTGCTCCTTGCAGCTTATAGTAAAATGTGAGAGAAAAGGGATAAGCTGAAAACTGAACTCTTAGGTACAGAGAATCAAAAGTTGACAGTCTGGAAAACTCTGGGCTTCCAGAAAGTGACATCCCAGAGAATAGTGCTCCATGTGAGGCTTTAACTAAACATGGCACCAGCCAGCCATTTCAGCATAAGCCAGGATTGGAGATGGAGTTATCTGGAAAGGATTTGTGGAAAGTGCTATTGTCTGATGGTTTTGACCCATGTATGCTGCATGCCAAATCAACAATTTTTTTGCAAGATCTTTATAATTGGAACCATTGCCACTTTGGATGAAGAGACAGAAAAAGGGCAGACTGAAGGAATAATGACTTCAAAGGCAGAACCATGGAAGCTAAGATCTGGAGCCAGGAAACCTTGGGCCAGGAGAGTGGACCCACCCATGCAGGTTCAAAGGGTGAGTTTGCACTGGAGGGAAAGAGTGGGTGGAAAGTGTTGCCACCTCAGGCCTCAGAGAGGGTGGAACACATTCTCTGGGGATTGGCAAGAACCTGGCTACCACCCCATTGTTCTGAAGGGGTGGAGTTTGAGTTTGTGCCCCAGAGATAGCAGAGAGCCAGGTGCCACCCAGATGCTTGAGAGCTTGGGGTCAAGAACAAGATGGTCTCCCCAATGCGTGCTAACGTTGCAACTCTCATCCCAGTGTTTGGAGGAAACAGAGCTGCTGTGTAAGTCCTTCTAAAGGGTAGAACTACCATGCTCTCAAGTCCCAAGGATAAAACATCATTCTATAAATGATTATCAGAACTTAGAATCTAACGGAGTTTTCCCTGCTGGTTTTAAGAGCTATTTGGCTCTGGTGACCCATTTTCCTTCCAATTTCTTCCTATGGCAATGGGAATGTTTATTCTATGACTGTCCCTTCTTTGTAATTGGAAGCAGATAGCTTGTTCTAAGTTTCACAACTTCACAGCCAGAGGAGGCCTTAGGACAGACCATACCTATAGCTGATTGTGATGAGACTTTGTACTGTTTTTGACTTTGTATTGTTATTGAAATGTTTTAAGGCTTTTGTGATATTGTGATGGAATGAATGTATTTTGTATATGGAAAGAACATGTCTTTTTGCAGTCTGGAGGGTAGAATGTATTGGTTTGAAACTGTCATCTACCCCAGAAAAGCCATGTACATCTAATCCAATCTTGTGCAAACCTATTGTGGGTGGGACCTTTTGATTAGGTTGCCTCCATGGAATGTGACCCCACCCATTGAAGGGGGTCTTAATCAGCTTACCAAAGTCCTTTAAGAGGGAGATAGTTTGGAGAAAACACAGATGTTCAGAAATGCAGAAGGAAAATGCCCCAGGAGATGCCAGAAGCTGAGAGATGCATTTGAAACCAGAAACTGGGAGAGGACAGCAGATGTCACCGTGTGCCTTCCCATGTGACAGAAGAACCCAGATGTCAGCTGCCTTTCCTACCAGAAGGTCTCCTCCTGTTGATGCCTTAATTTGGACATTGTCAAGGCCTTAGAACTGTAAATTTGTAACCTAATAAATCCCCTTTGTAAAAGCCAATTCACTTCTTGTATATTGCATTCCAGCAGCTTTAGCAAACCAAAACAGCCACTAACTGAGGCATTGCCTCTAATTGCCGTGGTAAGGAAAACATATGTAGTCCTGTATTTTTCAGTTTCACTTTAAGAGTCTTCTCCTTGAGACACTACAGTTTGGCAGTGCTATGTGCCAGCTTCATATTTATCTAGTGCAGCATTGTCCAATAACAGTTTTGCAATGAAAGAAAATTCTTTTTATCTGCTCAGTCCAGTACAGTAGCCAGTAGTCATGTGAGCTTTTTGGGCACTTGACATATGGTAGTGAGACTGAGGAATTGAAATGTAATTTTCTTTTATTTTAATCAATTTAATTTTAAATTTAAATAGCTCTTTGGCTAGTAGCTACTATATTAGACCATGCAGTTCTAGCGTCTGGTCAACATGAGCATGATTGATTTCAGGTTGCACATCAGCCTGCTCTTCCAACTGAATTCTTGTCTCTAACAGAGCTTTCCCCTCTGTACTATCATGATTCCTTCCTCCTCTTGTCTCTTTCAATTAACTGCTTCTCTTATTGCTTGTTTCTCAGCATTTTCAATCTTTTCCTGCTTGCTTTCTGTAGGAATTTCAAAACTGCTTTATTGGACAATGTTGTCATAGAAGCATCATTTCCCTCACATCGGGAAAATAAAAATAATAGCAAAAGCTGTTTCTTTTCATGTTACCTGTTAATTAAAAGCAGTATTTCCCCAGGTATGGGGAGAGATGATTTTAGGTAGCACTGCACCAAGCATTTTCATACTTTCTTACTAATTTTTATTTTAATGGACACAACATAATGTGATTAGTACCTCAAATGTGTGATTTCATGGATATTACTGCTTAACAGGAAGCTAAAGAAGCCATTTGAGTTTTAGAAAGAGAGTCATTTAAAGCAATATTAAGTTAATAATCACATAACTGGTACAAAGATAGGCGTATATTTATTAATTTATTTTGAAAATGACTGAACCCTGGGAAATTCAGTTGTTAAGTAACTTGTTGTATCAGTTCCATCCCTTGCTATTTCTTGGGTGTTCTCTGAGCCTTGGCGCTTGCTCATCACTTGTGAACACGGGGTTCCCTTCTCCTGCATCAGGCCTTTATTTCTTTGGTTACTTACTTCTGCCAGGAGCATGCATCTGCTCCCACTGACCATGGGTGAAATTGTAAGTACCCTTCAAGATCAGATCCAATCCTGGAGAGAAATCTCCCCTGCCCTCTCTGCTTCCCCAACTCTGTCGTAATGTGACTAGCTCCTACTTCCCTATCCTCATTGTGCATTATTCATCTTTCCAGTGCAGCATTCATCATATAGTGGTTTACTTGGGGGAAGATGGGCATATTTTGGGTATGTCGGGCTTGTTCTACTCACTAGAATGGAGAATTCTTGGAAAGCAGGTGCAGTCTTAACCATCTTTGTGCCTCAAAAGCCAGTCACAGAGACTGGCGCATTGTGTTTAGGAAATAGCTGTCAAGGGACAAACCCAGTTTTTAAATTAAACTCAAATACATGAAGCCACTTTTTAAGCTCCCTCCCCTGCTTCCACCCACATTCATTACATTTGCAGGCAGCTTTTTGCCACTAGGCTGGTAAATGCTCAAGAAAGCGAGTTACATTTAGTATTAGCTAAAAGGAAACATATAAGGGTGTTGAAGCTGTGAGAAAAAATGCAAAGCTTTCCAAAGCTAAATAAAATGTTTTTTTAAATTACTTTTACCACTGCTACCAAAGAGCTTTTAGATTGAGAACTTAATTTATTCAAATAATGCAGGCTAAAATAACCTGCATTACTTAAAAAAAAGAAATCTTTTTGGATTGAATTATGAAACTCAGATATGCTGATTTCATTCATGAAGGAATTGCTCAATTCTTCTCTTCACTTTGCGTGGTTAACTACATGACAAATATAACATTGCTTAGCACTCTGCTATCAAAGTCAGATAATAACATACAGAGAGTTTCTGAATACAACAACTCTTCTATAAGCCGCTTTGTGAAAATGAGTCATTTACGTATATCTAGGACAATAAAAATAAAAAGGACAGCCAGGGTTTTACAGGAACAATTTCTGTTTAAATAAAGTTAACTGCATTACTTTTCTGCATTTCTAGAAAGCCCTTAGTGTTTTTCAAAAGTGCTTTCTAGTTTGGATAGGCAATATATTTGTTCAAGAGAGATTTCCCTTCAAGTTAGCATTTTCCCTGCAACCTTAAATGAAATCTAATAGGTAAGGCCTGGTTCTATCTATTTTGTGTGTGTGTGTTTTTCTTTTAATAGTTTGTTTTTCTTTTAGTAGTATCTGATTATGGAATGTATACAACAAATTCCTAAGTCCATTTGTTCCATGTCAGTTAGTCTTTTAACACATCCTTATTGCATGCCAGGTGCTAGGTGCTAGATGCTAGGATAGAAGCTGCATGAGACAGAGTACTGGAGCTTACAGAGTTTGGAGAAACACCTAGTTAAACTGATGTTGTGTTTGGTGCACTCCAACACTGTTGTTGTTGCACTGATGAGGGCATCTAATCTGCACACAGGTTCAAGGAAGCCTTCCTGGAGGAGGTGACTCTTGAGCTAAGGTTTGAAGAATAAATGTGTACCAGCTGGATCCAGAGAGAAGGGAAGGACATTCAGTAAATGGCATGTGGGAATGTCCAGATGCCAGAAATAGCACTGCACAAGAGGGAAGTGGAGCATTCTGTTTGCCTGTGTAAAGGGTGTTTGTATTGAAGGATGAGAAGAAATGAGGCTAAAAGGGGTTGGCAAATTGCCAGAATATGAATGGGGTTTCCACTGAGTTCAGGGATTTGAACTTTTTATCCTTAAAGCTGTAGGAGCCATTGAAGGACGAAGAGCAAAGAAATGACAAGGTCAGATTTGTGCTCTCGACAGAGAGCTATGGCAGCTTGGTGGAGAGTGTATTGGAGCCAGGACAAAGTAAGGCAGGGAGCCCAACTCAGAAGTAACTGTAGTGACCAGACTGAGTCATGACAGGAGCCTAGACAATACTTACCATGATGGGGCAGGGCTTGTTAGGAAATCACACTACATGAGTTGGTGACCGTGGAGTAAGATGGCATAGAATACGCATTTCTCAAGTCTCCACTTGAGCAGTTGGGTAGGGAATAATGTTGTCATCTGCTAGACCAGAGGTCACAGCAGGAGAGGGTAGGTGAGTGGGGTTTGGAATGCAATGTTTCTGACGTGTCTGGGACATGAAGTGTTTGGATTAGGGATTACTAGAGAGTTTTAAGAAAGAAATAGAGTCATTGTCACTAACAAACAGCAACTGAAGCCAAATATGTGGAAGGGATCATCCAGGGACAATTCATGGAATGAGATCAGCAGAGGGCCAGGGCTGAAGCTCTGGGTAAAGCCCATAGTTAAGAGATAATTGGAGGAGAAAGCTTGCAGAATAGATGGAGAACCACAGAGGTGGAAAAAACAGGGGACATGTTCCTTGGGTGGATCATTTATTAGATCTCGAAATAAAAGCAGTCATAGGAATAGAAGTGGTAAGAAACAGTGAGTAAGGTGCTTAAATGATTAATTAAGGAAGGAAATTGTCAGCATCTCGGGAGAAGAGAGCAATAATGAGAAGTAGCAGGTTGCCAAGTGTGATGCCCTGAATTTCAAAAGAGATGGTGTTTTTAAGGAAGTGGGTAGAGAAATGGTGTCAAAGCAGAAACAGGAAGCAAGAGGTTACCTATCATAAGCCTGGGCTCGAAGATAAGTAAGGGATAAGAGAAAAAGCAGCATCCACTTGAAAGGGCTGGAAGAGAAGAAGAGTTCTCAGTGGATATTGAAGTTTCAATTAGGGCAAAAGGAAAAGATGCTGAGATGAAAATTTTAATGATCATGAGTTCTAGAGGGCATAGTGGAAAGGTTTAGGATGTAGGAAAGGTGGAAAATTAGATCAGATTGAAGAACCTATAAATATTGTATCTGAGTGATGAGTGATGATTTAAGAGGCTTTGGGCTTTGAAGGTAACAAAATCTGGATGTGAGACCCAATGGGTTTAGCATCATAGATGACTCTGGGGTTTTCAATGAAAAAATGTGGGGCCATTTAACATCTGTTTTTGTCTATAGCTCATTGCTAAGGGGGTCCTCTAATTTGCTAGCTGCTGGAATGTGATATGCCGGAAACAAAATGGCTTATAATAGTGGGAATTTATTAAGTTGCAAGTTTACAGTTCTAAACCTGTGATAATGTCCAAATTAAAGCAAGGCTATAGAAATGTCCAATCTAAGGCACCAATAAGAGGTTATCTTCACTCAAGAAAGGTGATGAAGTTCAGGGTTTCTCTCCCAACTGGAAAGGCACATGGCAAACATGGCAACATTTGCTAGCTTTCTCTCTAGGCTTCTTATTTCATGAAGGTCCCCAGGGGCATATTCCTTCTTCATCTCAAAATATCTTTAACTGCATGGGCTCTGGTGGTTCTCGTGGGTTTGCTGCTCTCTTCAAAATGCTTCCTTCTTAAAGGATTTGAGTAAACTAATCAAGATCCACTTGAAATGGATGGAGTCCCATCTCTCTCTAATCAAAGTTTAATACCCACAATTTGGTGTGTCACATCTCCATGGAGATAATCTAATCAAATTTCCAACTTACAATACTGAGTAGGGATTTAAATAAATGGCTGCCTTCACAATCTGGATCAGGATTAAAACATGGCTTTTCTAGGGTACATAATCCTTTCAAACTGGCACAGGGGTTAAGAAAAAGCCTTTCTCTTAGGCAGCCATGGCATATAGATGATATGAGCTTGTCTGGAGACAGAGCATAGGTTGACAAGGAAGTGATTTTGAGAACGAGATGTGAGAACTCTAGCATCTGATGGCTGCGTAGAGGAGGATGAATATACAGAGAAAACCAAGAAGAAGCCACAGACAGGTTGGAGGAAAACCAGGAGAATATGAGTCATGATGGTATTCTATGGCAGGGTTTATTTTATGAAAAGGGTTCAGTTAACATTGTCAAAAGCTGAGATGAGGTCTAAATATGCAGGTGGGTTTGAGAATATGGAGATCACTGATAATCTTGGTGAGAGTTCTCTGTGAAGTGATTGGACAGAAGCCATATTGGCTGAGAAATGAAGAAAAGGTGCTAAAACTGGGATAATGAGGTAGCAAGTTCAACAGTTTGGCTTTGAGAAGGTGATGAGAAATGGTAGGGTGACATGGAATATAGAGAAGGTATCCATTTTAGGATCAGAGAGACCTCATCAAATTGGGATATTTACAGGAGAAGAAAGAAGAAAAAACTGATAATGTAACAAGGTTTCCAAAAAATTTAAAAAGAATAATAGAAGTAGGTTTCCAGTGGGCACACTGGGAAAGTTTGATTGGGAAATCATGCAGTAGAATGATGGGGTGAGAAGCATGGGAGGTAAAATTAGTGAGTTTTTGTACTTCACTCCTAAACATCCTTAAGCCCAGATGTCTAGCCTTAGCCAATCACGGTATGTCATCCTTCTTGCCTGCATTGTCTAGGACTGGGTATGTGACCCATCCTTGTCAGTGACACATAAGAGAAGTCTGCTCAGGACTTCCAGAAATGAAGACATGACTCCTTTCTTCTTCTGAATGTTGTTGTGTTTGTCTGTGACACCTGGAACTAAAACCTTAGGCAATCCACAGGAAAACTAAGCTGAGTTCAGAACCAACTCACTGAGGCTGGTAAAGAAAGAGAAAGTATCTAGGTCTGTGATGAAAATCTTTGGCTCACAGTATTAACCAACTCTGGCTCCTACCTGACCTCTGGACTTCTCATTTTGCAAGACAATAAATTTCCTATTGTGTGAGCCAATTTGAGCCAGGTTTTCAGCTATTTGAAACTGGACATGTTCTATCGAATGCAGTGGGTTTAGTTTGTCTCAAGACTTGGTACTAACATAAGTACTAGCTAGTTTCTAAGGCTAGATAATATTCACATTTTGTGGTCTCACGAGAAATCTGTGGTCTTCATACTGGTTCTAAATAGAACATTGATGCTGGCTGTACTGGTTTGAAAGGATGTATGGCCCCTAGAAAAGCCATGTTTTAATCTAAATCCCATTTCATAAAGGTAGAATAATCCCTATCCAATAGTGTATGTTTGAAACTGTAATCAGATTATCTCTCTGGAAATGTGATTTAATCAAGAGTGATTGTTAAGCTGGATTAGGTGACGACATGTCTCCACCCATTTGGGTGGGTCTTCATAAATTTCTGGAGTCCTATAAAAGAGGAAATATTTTGGAGAATGAAAGCGATTAAGAGAGAGCAGAGCAGAATGGCATAGCCACGAGAAGCAGAGTCCACCAGCCAGCAACCTTTGGAGATGAGGAAGGAAAATGCCTCCTGGGGAGCTTCATGAAACAGGAAGCCAAGAGAAGAAGCTAGCAGATGATGCCATGTTCACCATGTGCCCTTCCAGATGAGAGAGGAACCCTGACTGTGTTCACCATGTGCCTTTCCAGATGAGAAAGAAACTCTGACTGGTTTGTCATGTGCCCTTCCACTTGAAAGAGAAACCCTGAACTTCATTGGCCTTCTTGAACTAAGGTATCTTTCCCTGAATGCCTTTGATTGGACATTTCTATAGACTTGCTTTAATTGGGACATTTTCTCAGCCTTAGAACTGTAAACTAGCAACTCATTGAATTCCCCCTTTTAAAAGCCATTCCATTTCTGGTATATTGCATTCCGGCAGCTAGCAAACTAGAACACTGGCTGTCTTTTTTCCTGAGTTGTACAAAGCTCAGTGCTGGGTGATACAGGCATTAATTTAGGACTGGATCAATAAAAAGTAACTAAGGCTCACAGGGTCTTCTGATCTTGCTGAAGATCAGCTTTAACTGGATTTATCATAGAAGAGATTGGCTTTCAGTAAAGCTTCTGGCTTCTGTAAAGTTTATCTCCAGGTAGAGAGTATGGCATACTCAAACCTGAGCCATAAAATAAAGAACTGGAGTTAACCCAAAATTAGAAGCTCACTGGTATTTCCAGGTAAACCAAACAACATAAATATATTTTTGTATATTTATCAGGAAGAAAAAGTAGAAAGCATTTATAATAAAGAGTTTAGAAATAGAACAGAGATAGGATTAAAGCAAGATGGAGGCTTAGTGAGGTATTGAATCTAGTTTGTCCTCCAGAGCAGCTAGTAAATAAATAGCCAGGAACAGTACAGAACAACTACTGGGGCCACTTCAGTGACCAGTTACACATGTACACCAGTCTGGACAAGCAGACACCAGTCTGCGTGACTTACAGCTGAGCCATCATGCAGAACTGTAAGTCCTCCTGGCTGTGGAGGCTGGTGCCTCTCCCCGATGGGTGTGGCAGCCTGGTTCCCAAAGAGGAAAGGAAACAGACTTTACTAGCAGCAGGGCTTAGCTCAATCAAGCTCCAATTGCAGAATTAATTAACAAATTCTGACTAATGAAAATAGGCCCCCAGCTCAAATAAACCTGGAATAAGAGCTAAAGGTGCTAGAAGTCTTTGCGCCAGCAGAGAGGGGGTGGGGCTGATTGGAAAAAAAAACAACAGAAGCTTTTTGGACCAGACATTACAAAATACTTGAAAAGGGCTGAACCCTAAAAAGAGGGGGGGGGCACATAGAGTCTGGTAGTACGTAGAGCTACTTAAGCTCTTGATTAACAAACCTGAGGAACAAGGGCCCTGCTCTGAAAAGGATTTTTTTGCTTTGTTTCTACTACTTAACAGCTCATTAGATAGAGCTGCAAGGCTTCTCAGGGTCCAACTGCCCCAGGCAAGGGAAGAATTAAGATTGTCTGAGAGGCAAAGAGGTTGGTCAGGTGAAAGGAGTTAATTCCTGGAGGCTGTGCCTTCCCCAGGAGAGGGGTGGGGCCCAGCTCAGGTGGAATCCCTCCCTCAAGGAATTCAGGCCCCAGGGAACTGGAAAACTGAAGCAATTAAAGCCAGTTGACAGCCTCTCCTCTGTCTCAACCATGCTCCCAGCAAGGAGAATTAAAGGCACCACATTGCTTTCTGCTGGTGGGAAGCCACAGGCAAAGAAGCCTCACATATTGGGCAGGACAGTAAAAGCACCGAGTCTAGAGGCTTCATAGGAAAGTCTGTCAAACTGCTGGGTCTCACCCTCAGGGAAAACTGATGTAGGTTACTCTTTAGTCCTAAGACGAGGCCAGTCCAGTCTGGGAAAATCTGACTGGGGTCTATAATATCTGAGTAGACCCTTGTTCTAGTTTGCTACTGCTGGAATGCAATATACCAGAAACGGAATGGCTTTTAAAAGGGGAATTTAATAAGTTGCTAGTTTACAGTTCTAAGGCTGAGAAAATGTCCCAATTAAAACAAGTCTATAGAACCGTCCAATCAAAGGCATCCACCCAGGGAAAGTTACCTTTGTTCAAGAAGGCTGATGAAATTCAGGGTTTCTGTCTCAAGTGAGAAGGCACATGGCGAACACCGTCAGGGCTTCTCTCTTGGCTGGAAGGGCACATAGCGAACATGGCATCATCTGCCAGATTCCTCTCCTGGCTTTGTGTTTCAAGAAGCTCCCCGGGAGGCATTTTCCTTCTTCATCTCCACAGGTCACTGGCTGGTGGACTCTGCTGGCTGGTGGACTCTGCTTCTCATGGCTATGTCATTCTGTTCTCTTCTCTCTGAATTGCTTTCATTCTCCAAAATGTTTCCTCCTTTATAGGACTCCAGAAACTTATCATGAACCACCCAAATGGGTGGAGACATGTCGTCACCTAATCCAGCTTAACAACTACTCTTGATTAAATCACACATCCAGGACCATGATCTGATTACAGTTTCAAACATATTGTTTTGAATAGGGATTATTCTACCTTTATGAGATGGGATTTAGATTAAAACATGGTTTTTCTAGGGTACAAACCAGCACAGCCCTCCTAAAAAAAAGAGGTTCCATATAGGCAGGGCAAGAAACAGAAAAAACAGAAGTGAAAAATTCTGATCAGTTAAACAAAACGTATGCTAGAGGGCTAGCATAAGCTGAATGGTATGTCAAAGAACAAGAGAAGAAAGCTATCCAGTGAGAAAATCCTAGGTAAGAGAGTGAAAACAATCTCCAGAATAAACTAATTAAGGAACTCAAATGCCTAGATACCAGCAAAAGAAATAATGAGTCATACTAGGAAAATCAAAGATATGGCCCAGTCAAATGAACAAACCAACAATTCAAATGAGATACAGGAGTTGAAGCAACTAATTCAATGTTCAAACAGACATAGAAAATCTCATCAAAAATCAAATAAATGAGTTGAGGGGTGATATAAAGAAGGCATTGAGTGAACAAAAGGAAGAAACAGAAAGTTTGAAAAAACAAATCACAGGGCAGGCCATGGTGGCTCAGCAAGCAAGAATGCTTGCCTGCCATGCCAGAGAACCTGGGTTCGATTCCTGGTGCCTGCCCATGTTAAAAAAAAAATCACAGAACTTATGGGAATGAAAGTCACAGTAGAAGACATGAAAAAAAAAAAAAAACAATGGAAACCTACAATAATAGATTTGAAGAGGCAGAAGAAAGGATTAGTGAACTGGAGGAGGGGCATGTGAAATCCAACAAGCAAAAGAAAATATAAGGAAAACATTGGAAAAATATCAGTGGGGACTCAGGGAATTGAATGACAAAATGAAGCACATGAATATAGATACTGTGGGTGTCCCAAAAGGAGAAGAGAAGAGAAAAGGAGGAGAAAGACTAATGGAGGGAATTATCACTGAAAACTTTCCATCTCTTATGAAAGACATAAAATTACAGATCCAAGATGTGCAGTGCACCCCGGACAGGATAGATCGAAATAGACATACTCCAAGACACTTGTTAATCAGAATATCAGATGCCAAAGAGAAAGAGAGAATTTTTTTTTGAAAGCAGCAAAAGAAAACCAATCCATCACATACAAGGGAAGCCAAATAAGACTATGTGTGGATTTCTCAGGAGAAACCATGGAGGAGCAAAGACAGTGGGAGGATATATTTAAGATTATAAAAGGGAAAAACTGCCAACCAAGAATTCTATATCCAGCAAAATTGTCCTTCAAAAATTATGGGGAAATTAAAACATTTTCAGACAAAAAATCACTGAGGGAATTTGAGACCAAGAGACTGGTTTTGCAAGAAATACTAAAGGGGGCCCTGCAGACAGATAGGAAAAGGCAGGAGAGAAAGGTGTGGAGAGGAGTGTGAAATGAACATTATCAGTAAAGGCAAAAAGAGATAAAAAATAGATATGACATATAAGATACAAAAGGCAAAATGGCAGAAGAAAGTACTGCCTTTACATTAGTAACACTAAATATTAATGGATTAAACTCCCCGATCAAAAGACATGGACTGGCAAAATGGATTAAAAAACAAGAACCTAGGGTGGGCCATGGTGGCTTTACCAGGCAGAGTTCTCACCTGCCATGCTGGAGACTTGGGTTCGATTCCTGGTGCCTGCCCATGCAAAAACAAAACAAAACAAAAGACAAGACCCATCTATATGCTGTCTACAGGAAACTCATTTTAGACCCAAGGACAAAAATAGGTTGAAAGTGAAAGGGTGGGAAAAGATATTTCTTGCAAACAACAATCAGAAAGGAGCAGGAGTATCTATGCTAATGTCTGCCAAATTAGACTTCAAATGTAAAACAATTAAAAGAGACAAAGAAGGACACCATGTATTAATAAAAAGAACAATTCAACAAGAAGACTTAACAGTCATAAATATTTATGCAGTGAGTCAGAGTGTTCCAAAATACATGAGGCAAACACTGACAACACTGAAGGGAGAAATAGACACCTCTACCACAATAGTTGGAGACTTCAATTTCCCATTCTCATCAATGGATAGAAACATCTAGAAAGAGGATCAATAAAGAAACATAATTTGAACAGTACAATAAATGAACTAAATTAAACAGACAGTTATAAAACATTACACTCCACAACAGCAGGATACACATTTTTCTCAAGTGCTCATGGATCATTCTCAAGGGCAGACCATATGCTGGGTCACAAGGCAAGTTTCAATAAATTTAAAAAGATTGAAATCATACAAAACACTTTCTCAGATCATAAAGGATTGAAGTTGGAAATCAGTAATAGGCAGAGAGCCAGAAAATTAACAAATATATGGAGGCTAAACAGTGCACTCTTAAACAACCGGTGGATCAAGGAAGAAATTGTAAGAGAAATCAGTAAATATCCTGAGACAAATGAAAATGAAAACACAACATATCAAAATTTATGGGATCCAGCAAAGGCACTGCTAAGAGGGAAATTTATTGTCTTAAATTCGTATATCAAAAAAGAAGAAAGAGGATAATTCAAGGCATCAACTGTTCACTTGGAAGAACTAGAGAAAGAACAGCAAACTAACCCCAAAGCAAGCAAAATGAAAGAAATAATGAAGATTAGAGTAGAAATAAATGATATTGAGAATATGAAAACAATTGAGAAAATCAACAAAACCAGAAGTTGGTTGAGAAAATCAACAAAATTGATGGACCCTTAACAAGGTTGACAAAAAGAAAAAGAGAGAGGATGCAAATAAATAAAATCAGAAATGGAAGAGGAGACATAACTACTGACCCTGAGGAAATAAAGGAAGTAATGAGAGGATACTATGAACAACTATATGCTAATAAACTAGACAACATAGATGAAATCAACAACTTCCTAGAAAGGCAGAAACAACCAACATTGACTGGAGAAGAAATAGACAACCTCAACAAACCAATCACAAGTAAAGAGATTGAATCAGTTATCAATAAACTCCCCAAAAAGAAAAGTCCAGGAACAGATGGCTGCACATGTGAATTCTACCAAGCATTCAAGAAAGAATTAGTACAATCCTGATCAAACTTCAAAAGAATTGAATAGGAGGGAAGGCTATGTAACTCATTCTATGAAGCCAACATCACCCTCATACCAAAGACAAAAATACTACAAGAGAAGAAAATTACAGACCAATTTCTGTAATGAATACAGATGCAAAAATCCTCAACAAAATTGTTGCAAATCGAATCCAGCAATTCATTAAAAGACTTATATACCATGTCCAAGGGGATCTATTCCAGGCATGCAAAGATGGTTCAACATAAGAAAATCAATTAATGTAATACACCATATCAACAAATCAAAGCAGAAAAACCACATGATCATCTCGATTGATGCAGAAAAGGCATTTGACAAAATTCAACATCCTTTCCTGCTGAAAACACTTCAAAGGATAGGAATAGAAGGGAACTTCCTCAATATGATTAAGGGAATATATGAAAAACCCACAGCTAACATCATCCTCAATGGGGAAAGACTGAAAGCTTTCTCCCTAAGATCAAGAACAAGACAAGGATGTTCTACTGTCACCATTGTTATTCAGCATTGTGTAGAAGTTCTAGCCAGAGCAATTAAATAAGAAAAAGAAATACAAAGTTTCCAAATTAGAAAGGAAGAAGTAAAACTCCCCTATTTGCAGATGATATGATGCTATATGTCAAAAGCCTCAAAAATCCACAAGAAAGCTACTAGAGCTAATAAATGATATAGCAAACTGACACTTTGCCATATCAACACTCAAAAATCAGTAATGTTTCTATACACTAGTAATGAGCAATCTGAGGAGGAAATCAAGAAAAAAAATTCCACTTATAATTGTAACCAAGAAAATAAAATATTTAGGAATGAGTTTAGCTAAGGATGCAAAAGACCTATATACAGAAAACTACATGAAATTGCTAAAAGAAATCACAGAAGACCTAAATAAATGGAAGGGCAAACTGTGTTCATGGATTGGAAAACTAAATATAGTTAAGATGTCAATTCTACTAAATTGATTAATAGATTCAATGCAATACCAACTAAAATCCAACAAACTTACTTTGCAGAAATAGAAAAAACAATAACCTAATTTATTTGGAAGGACAGGGTACCCAGAATACCTAAAGATATCTTGAGAAAGAAAAGTGAAGTGGGAAGTCTCACACTAGCTGACTTTAAGGCATATTATGAAGCTACAGTGGTCAAAACAGCATGGTAGTGGCATCAAGATAGATATACTGACCAATGGAATTGAATAGAGTGTTAAGATACAGACCCTCTCATCTATGGACAATTGATCTTTGATAAGGTGGTCAAGCCAACTCACCTGGGATGGGGCAGCTTCTTCAATAAATGTTGCTTAGGGAACGGGCTATCCATATTCAAAAGAATAAGAGAGGATCCATATCTCATACTTTGTAGAAAAATTAACTCAAAATGGATCAAAGACCTAAACATTAGAGCTAAGACCATAAAACTTTTAGAAGAAAATGTACGGAAGTATTTTATAAAACTTGTAATAGGTGGTGATTTCCTAGATTTTATACCCAAAGCACAAACATTGAAGAAGAAATAGATAAATGGGAACTCCTCAAAATTAAACACTTTTGTGCATCAAAGAAGCTTGTGAAGAAAGGAAAAAGGCAGCCTACGCAATGGGAGACAATATTTGGAAAACACATATCAGATAAGGGTTTAGTATCCAGAGTATATTAAGAGATTCTTCAACTCAATAACAAAAAGAAAAACAATCCAATTTGAAAATGGGCAAAAGCCATAAACAGACATTTCTCAGGAGAAATACAAATGGCTAAAAGGTACATGAAAAAATGCTCAGCTTCACTGGCTATTAGGGAAATGCAAATCAAAACCACAATAAGATATCATCTCACCCACTAGAATGGCCATTATCAAAAACACAGAAAACAATAAGTGCTGGAGAGGATGTGGAGAAGGAGAAACACTTCTCCACTGTTGTTGGGAATGTAAAATGGTACAACCATTGTAGAAAGCAGTTGGGCAGTTTCTCAGGAAGCTAACTATAGAATTACCATATGATCTCACTGCTAGATATCTATTCAGAGGATATGAGTTCAAGGACACAAGCAGACATTTGCACACCTATGTTTATAGCAGCATTATTACATTTGCCAAAAGATGGAAACAGCCCAAATGTCCATCAACCGATGAGTGGCTAAACAAGTTGTGGTATATACATACAATGGAATATTACATAGCTGTATGACAGAATAAAGTCATGAAACATGTAACAACATGGATGGATGTTGAACACATTATGCTGAGTGAAATTAGCCAGAAACAAAAAGACAAATACTGTATGGTCTCACTGATATGAATTAACATTAATGAGTGAACTTGGAGAATTTCAGTTAATAACACATGTTATCAGAAGATAGAACTAGGGTAGAGATTGGGTGATTGGTGCTGAGGGAATATAGATTGTGCAACAGGACTGATTGTAAAAATTCAGAAATGGATAGCACAGTACTATCTGATTGTAGCACAATAATGTAAGTATGCTGAATGTGAGAATGATAGAGGGGGTCACATGAAACCAGAAGGAAAGATTGACAATAAAGCCTGAGATGGTGTGATTTAGGAATGCCTAGAGTGTACAATGATGGTAATTAAATGTACAAATTAAATGTTTTTGCATGAGGAAGAACAAAGTAATGTTAGTATTGCAGGTTATTGAAAATAGATGGTCATCCATATTTTAAAACTTCAACTTCTGTGTGAGACTAAAGGGAGAAATGTTTATTTGGTGCAAAATTTACATTTTGACTAGTGCATTTCTGAATTTAACTCATACGGTCGGTTTAATTGAACACTATAAATGCATGGAACCTTGAATAGGGCATGAGATTTTGTTGGTTTGTCCAGGTTAATGTGGTGCCCTGATAAATCCCAGAGAAATTTGAACAGTGAATAAAGAAGCATTTGCAAAGTTCCCATGTGGGAATGGGGAGAAAGGGGGAAATATTCAACTTCCCCATTTGGAGAATTCCTCATATTCTCGCAAGAAGTGGGGACAACCAAATCAATAGGCCGAGCTCTCGATCTTGGGCTTTGCTCCTATGAAACTTATTCCTGCAAAGGGTAGCTAAGCCTACTTAAAATTAGGCCTAAAAGTCACCCCCAGAGAATCTCTTTTGTTGCTCAGATGTGGCCTCTCTCTAAGTTGACATGGCAAGCAAACTCACTGTCCTCCCCCTCTACATGGGACATGACTCCCAGGGGTATAAACCTCCCTGGCAACATGGGACAGAAATCCTGGGATGAGCTGAGACTCAGCATCAAGGGATTGAGAAAACCCTCTTGACCAAAAGAGGGAAGAGAGAAATGAGACAAAACGTAGTGTCAGTGGTTGAGAGATTTCAAACAGAGTTGAGAGGTTATCCTGGATGTTAATTCTTATATGTTATATAGATATCCCCTTTTTAGTTTATGATGTATTAGAGTCTGCTAGAGGGAAGTACCTGAAACTGTAGAGCTGTGTTCCAGCAGTCATGTTTCTTGAACCTGATTATATAATGTTATAGCTTTTACAATGTGACTGTGTGGTTGTGAAAACCTTGCATCTAATGCTCCTTTTATCTATGGTATGGACAGATGAGTGAAAAATATGGATTAAAAAAATAAGCAAATAATAGAACAAAAGCTAAAATAAATCGAGTAGATTGAAACACTAGTGATCAATGAGAGGGACAGATAAGGGGTATGGTATGTATGATTTCTTTCTTTTTCTGGAGAGATGCAAATGTTCAAAAAATGATCATGGTGATGAATACAGAACTATGTGATGATATCGTGATTGTATACCATCTATAGAATGTTTGTATGTCAAGAATGTTTGTATGTTTGTTAAGGTTTATAATAATAATATTTACAAAAGAAAAGAATGCCAATTATTACTAGACAGGAGGTAAACTATTTACCTTTTAAATGTTCAAGAATTCAATGTTGAAAGATATCTAAAATGGGATTATTTATTCCCATTGATTTTAAACTTTATGGGCAATAACATTGAAGCAGATGATTGCATAACTCTAAAGGGAAAAGGAAGATCTAATAAGCCTACCTGAATGAATAAACTCAACTATGTTGAACTTTTGATTTGTAAAATTAAAAAAAAATCTTGCTATCTTTCTACCTTTCCTTCTTTGCCGTTACACTTTGATAACTAGGAGATTATGGCTCATTGTTTATTAACGTTCTGTCATTTTATGTCAATTTAAGAAAAGAAAGTGTTATGGATTGCCGCTAAATTCACCTGTGGGGAAATTGAAGGTTTATCAATGAAAATACAGACATGTTTAGAAAATGGAAGAAAAATTAGCAAGTTAATGAATAATGTGGATTTACTATGACAGCTATTTGGTAGCTTAAATAAGAAACTGTTCCTGCTCTTGGTATCAACTTCTTTCCCCCCTTAGCTGCAAACTCCTCAGGAAGATACCATGAAGACACTATAACTCAATGAAGAAAAAAATGCCTTATCTTTCTTTCCAAAAAAATGTATTTCTACCCTCCTCCTACACTAGAATCGTAGGAAAAGAGGGGAAGCCATTTTATGAGACGAATGTCTAGGTTATACTTGCTCTGTTTTTCCTTTCTTTTTCAAAAAAAGTTCATTTTCTCAAAGTTATAGCTGCATGTGATTTGATAGTCAAACAATTCCACAAGGTTTATTAAACAAAATAGCAGTGCTCTTTCTCCCGCACTACCATTTGCCATTCACCAGAGATAATCATTTTCAACGCTCCGAGTAGATTCCTTGGTGTTAACCTCTGTAGCTCTAAATACATGCTTCTATTGCTACTTCTTGATTTTTTTTCACATTTAGATATTGTTTATATATTTCTCAGTATATAAACAATATATAGTTATATATTGAAGCTGTGGAATTAACTTTCTTTTGTCCTGTCCCCAAACATAAACACCATCTCCTCTCATCAGTCAAATATCATTGTAAATTCGTTTAGGTCAAAATTCAGTGTCCTCATTTTTATGACTCTGTAAACATTATTTATAACTGAGATAGTCAATGAACTATGATTAATTTTCTTCTCCTACTTGAACAACTCTTGGTTATCCATGCAGTTAATAATTAGCATTTTCTGAAATTTTGTATTTTACTCAAATTCAACAGCAAATTCATTGACAGTTGTCTAAATTTATTCTGAAGAAGTTAAGATGCATCAGGTAATTTTTATCAATCTAATCCTTGAAAATAACTCTTCCAGCATCTTCAGACATTTCTAATGTAGAAGTTTTTTTCCTAAATACTTGTGCATAGTTTTAGTACTGGGATCTCCAGTCATCATCCCAGGAATTTTCTTTGCCTCTAACCTGTATTGGAGCTCCCTGTTCTTATCTCTCCTTTTTCATTTACTCTTTGGTGAACTATGCCAACAAGTGGCTTCCTGATAAAAGGTGCTTGGGAAATAAATATTTTGTGATCTTGCATGTCTGAAAATATCTTTCTCCTGCCCACACAGTGGATTGATAGTTTGGGTATAAAATTGTAGAATGAAAATAACTTTCCTTCAGAATTTCTACTTTCTAAGCTCCATTATTGCTATTAAGAAAATCAAAGCCATTCTGGTTTCTTTTTTTCCTCTTTGGAATTTTGAAGAATATTCTATCCCCAAGTTGTTGAGGGACTATGCACTTGGTTTAGTCTAATTTATTCAATTGTGTTGGACTGCTTCAGACTGTCAAATCATCTTTTTTCAGTTCCTAAAACTTATTTAATTATTTCCTCCCTTTCTATTTATTTGTTCTTTCCTCATGGAATCCCTATTTTAAAAATATTGGATGATCTTGACCTATTATCTGAATGTCTTATCATTTTTCTTTTTTTAATGCTATCTTGGAGATTTTGTCATTTTTATCTTCAAAACCATCTGTTGAATTCATTTCTCCTTTACACATTTTAAGTTCTAAGAGTTCTCTGGCCTTTCATTTGTTTGTATCACTCTGTTCCAATTGGAAATTTCCAATGTTATCTATCTGAGAATATAAATGATGTTTTTTAAAGTTTATTGAGGCATACAATAAAATTTATCCATATCAAGTGATGATATTAAGTGACTTTTAGTAAATTAAACCAATTTTACAACCTTTAATGTAAATAAATTTTAGAGTATTTTCATTTTCCCATTTCACACCCACTAGAATGGGTATAATAAAAAAGACAAGACAATAACAAATGTTGACAAGATATGGAGAACAGGAATACTCATAAATTGCTTGTGGGAATGTAAAATGGTAGTCATTTTGTAAAACAATCTGGCAAGTTCTTAAAAAAGTTAAAGATAAATTTTAGATATGACTCCACTCCTAGGTATCTCTGCAAGAGAAATGAAAATAATCTATACAAAGAGTTGCACCTAAGTATTCATAGAGTTATTATTCATAACAGCCCCAAATCAGAAACAATCTAAGTATCAAACAACTGGCGAATAGAGAGGCAAAATATCGTATGTCCATGCATTAAAATATTAAAATATTCAATGATAAAAATGATGTATGATCCATTTTAAGTTAATTTTTGTGTGTGGTGTGTGGCAAGGTCTTAAGATCATCTTTTTGTATATAGATAACCAATTGTTCCAGCACTGTTTGTTGAAAAGATATCTTTCCTCAATGAATTGTATTGGCAATCTATTAAATTGACTATAAATATAAGGATTTATTTCTGGAGTTTTTTTTTTTTTTTTGGCATGGGCAGATACTGAGAATTGAACCTGGGTCTCTGGCATGGCAGGTGAGAACTTTGCCACTGTGCCACCATTGCCCCCCTGGACTTTTTTTTGCACTGTCTTGATAACTGTAGTATTATAGTAAGTTTTGAAAATGTGAGGTGAAAGTCCTCCAAATTTGTTTTTATTTTGAAAAATTGTTTTCACTATTCTAGGTATTTTGAATCTGGGGATCAGCTTGTCAGTTTCTGCAAAATAAGTCTGATAAGATTTTGATAGGAATTGTATTGAATCTGTAGACCAATTTGGGAAGTATTGTTATCTTAACAATATTAAGTCCATGTACACGGATGTTGTTCTAGTTTGCTAGCTGCTGGAATGCAATCTACCAGAAATGGTATGGTTTTCAAAAAGGGGAATTTAACAATTTGCAAGTTAACAGTTTTTAGGCTGTGGAAATGTCCCGATTAAAGTAAGTCTATAGAAACGTCCAATCTAAGGCATCCAAGGAAAGGTACCTTGATTCAAGAAGGCTGATAAAGTTCAGGGTTCCTCTCTCAAGTGGAAAAACACATGGTGAACATGGTTAGGGTTTCTCTCTCAAGTGGAAGGGCACATGGCGAACACAACATCATTTGCTAGCTTCCTCTCCAGCTCCCTGAGAAGCATTTTCCTTCTTCATCTCCATAAGTCGCTGGCTGGTAGACTCTCTGCTTTGTGGTGCTGTAGCATTCTCTGTTATCCTTCTCTGCTGTCTCTGAATCTCCTGGCTTTTTCTCTTGTAGTTCTCTAGCTTTTTCCAAAGTGCTTCTTCTTTTAAAGGATTCCAGTAAAACCAATGAAGACCCACCTGGAATGAGTGGAGACATGTCTCCACCTATCAAGTTTAATACCCACACTGATTGAGTCACATCTCCATGGAGATAAACTAATTAAAGTTTCCAACACAGAGTACCAAATAGGGATTAGAAGAAACGGCTGCCTTTACAAAATGGGATTAGGATTAAAACATGGCTTTTCTAGGATACATACATCCTTTCAAACCGGCACAGATGTCTTTTCATTTCTTTAGATTTTCTTTAATTTGTTTCAAACACATTTTGTAATTTTCAGTGTATAAAGCTTACGTTTCTTTTAGTCAATTTATTCCTAAGTACTTTATTTTTTCAATTAGAGTAGTTGTAGGTTTACATAGAAACCATGCAAAAAGTACAGAGTGCCCATATTTCACCCTCCACAGTTCTCGCTATTATTAACACTTTGTATTAGCATGGTACCTTTTTACAATTGATGAAACACTATTATTATAATTATATTATTAACTATAATCCATAGTTTGCAGTAGGGTTCACTCTATTTTGTTGTTTGGTTCTAGTCTGGTAACCTAAAACTAATCGTTTTAGGCACTTTAGAGTATATAATTCAGTAGCATTATATATATATTCACTTTTTGATGCTACTGTAAATAAAAGTGCTTTTTTAAAAAAATATTTTCTTCAAATTCTCCTGGCTATTATATAGAAACAACTGACTTCTGTATATTGATCTTGTATCCTGTGATCTAATTGTATTTGTTTATTGACCTTAATAGATTTTTTCAATGGATTCCTCAGGATCTTCTGCATACAGGGCCATATCATCGTGAATAGATTAAATTTGCTTCTTGCTTTCCTATCTGAATCCTTTTTATTTCTTTTTCTTGTTGATTTGACTTGCTAGAACCTCCAATATGTTGAATCAAGTGGCAAGAGTGGGTATTCTCATCTAGTATTTGACCACAGTGGTGGAGGGAGGGAAAGGGAAAGGCAAAGGCTATTCAGCCTTTCAACTTAAAATATACTTTTTTGCCATAAACTTTTTAAAATGCAATTTTATTGAGATATATCCACACAGCACAGAAACCATCCAAAGTATACAATCACTCACCATAGGCTTTTTGTGGCTGTTCTCTCAGATTGAGGAAAACTCCCTTCTAATGCAAGTCTGCTGAAGTTTTTATTATGAGTGGGTATTGGACTTTGTCAAATGTTTATATGTTTTTGTCCTTTATTCTATTAGTTTGATGTATAATATTAATTGATATTCAGATGTTAAACCAACGTTGCATTCCTGGAATGATTCCTACTTGATCATAGTGTATAATAGTGTATAATCCTTTTTATATGCAGTCAGATTGGGTTTGCTAATATTTCGTTGAAAATTAGCAACATCAAGTCAATAATAGAGCTGATTCCAGTTTCCACTACCCACTGAGAAGTCAGTGAATAAATTCAATGTGAGGCACTACAATTTTACCTCCAAATTTGCTTCAGCATTTTTGTGAATGACACCGTTAGAGGGAGAGTTTATTGAAGTCATTGCTTAAAAATGATCATCAGGGTTTATATGAGAGTCTTTCTTCCCTATTCACAGGTCATTGATTGCATTGAAATAGGAAAAGTTTCTGAGGTACTCTCACATTTCCGTGGTACATCCAGCGATTTTTTCTTTTTTCTTTTTTGATAATATCTTGGGATATTGAAATTCTCTTGACTCATTTAAAGGAAACTGATGCTACTGAATTAATGCCCTTACTGAATATGGAAAGCTCTCTGTTGAAGGAGATTTTCTATGCTTTTGAAAAATGGAACACATTGCAAATAGTACTCAGAAATTTAAAATCTATCAAAATGCAGTCTGTCCAGGGCTCAGGGGCTCTGAGGCTGTATCTGCTGCCCGCGCAACAGCGGCTGGTGGGAAGGAGTTTTGCGTGTGGCTGAAGACCCTGCAGGGATTCCCGTGTTCAGATCCCAGGGCCGGTTGAGCGGGGTGGTGGAATCTGCCCGCAACTCTCTGCATCCTGCTGGGTCCCGGCACTTTCCACCTCTCCCCTAGCGGCACCTCCCGGGTTCCCGTGGCTGCCCAGGGCACGCCGGGCCCGGGATCACGAGCGTGGGCTTCGTTGGCGCGGGCCAGCGGGCTGTGAGCCGCGCGGGGCTTCCCGGCCGCCGGCATTCTGTCCGCTCACGAGGTAATCGCCAGCTCCCTGGAGCTGGACCTGCCTACGTCGTGCGCAATCAGGAAGATGGGAGTGAACCTGACCCGCAGCCACGAGGAGATGGTCGGTGCGGCACAGCGACGTTCTGTCCCTTGCGTGAAGCTGCACATCATCCCCTTCAACCTGGATGAGACCGGTGCCGACGACGTCAAGCCCAGGCACAGCGTGGTCTCCTGTGCAGCCGGCATCACCAACAGCTCCGGGGAGAAGCTGAGGGCTTTGCAGCCGGCCCCCACGGAGGTTCACTGCATGACCCACACGCCTGTGGTGGTGCCAGAGGGGGCCACATGTACGCCGCAGACACCCACACCCGGTGGAGGACGCACAGCTCCTGGAGCTGCTCACAAGCAGCGTGGACTCCTGCAGGGAGGTGGAGGAGGACCTGATTGACGCTGTCCCGGGGGCTCAGGGCCAGCGGTCCTGCCTCTGCCTTCAAGGCCCTGGACGCGTTGGCTGATGGCACGGTGAAGATGGGCCTCCCGCAGCGCCCCGCAGTGCGACTGGGCACCCAGGCCTTGCTGGGAGTCCTGGAGATGCCACTGGATTCAGAGCAGCACCCAGGCCAACTCACAGACAGTATCTGCTCCTCAGTATGTGGGTGGGGGGCCACCATTCATGCCCTGCACTTCCTGGAGAGTGGGGGCTTCTGCTATTTGCTCATCAGTGCAGTTGAGGCCTCCTCCATCCAAACAGGAGAGCTGCAATCCAGGGCTGACCAAGAAAGATCTCCCCAGCTGCCTTCAAGAAGACCCTCTGGACCAGGTGAAGCTGGAATCTCCCACAGTACTCATGTTGACCTCCTTTAACAAGCTTCTCACAAGAAAGTCTGGCTCTGGGAGGCAAGAAGGACTAAAGTAGCCTCTGCCCTCCTCTGTGATGTAGCACCCTCAACTGCAGAGGCGTTGACCCTCTATCGCCCTCTCTAACAATGGAGGGGGAAGGAAGCATCCTGTTGTTTTTGGGTTCTTGTGATAAAACCTCCTTAAATCTATTCAGATCAATCCAGCCATACCAGGTGGCACTAGTTTCTTCTGTCTAGAGTCCTCCAGCTGGAGCCTAAGTCAGGTTAGCAGAGACACCAAATCAAGGAGGTGAGAGATAAAAACCATGGCAAGGGCTCTTCTCTTTGAATTCATAAACAGAAAAGAACCAAGCAACTTATAATTGTCACAATGAATTAGAAATATACCAATTTAGATTATGCATGTGTATTAGTTTTGTAGGGCTGCCATAATCAAGTAACTGGTCACTTAAAACAATGGAAATTTATTGTCTCACCATACTGGAAACTAGAAGTCTAAAATTAAGGTGTTGGTAGGGCCATGCTCCCTCCAGGGCTCTTAAGGAGGAAACCCTTCCTTGTCCCTTCCAGCTTTTGGTGGTCCCAGACGTTTCCTTGGCTTGTAGAAGCATCAGTCCAGTCTCTACCTTAGTTGTTACATGGCCTTCTCCCCTGTCTGGGTCTCTTGGTCTCTTCCTCTTATAAAGATACCAGTCATATTGCATTAAGAACCTATTCTAATCCAGTTTGACCAGATCTTTTTTTTTTTTTTTTTTCAATTTGCATATGGGCAGGAGGCACCAGGGATCGAACTCCAGACCTCCAGCACGGCAGGTTGGAGCTCTGCCTGCTGAGCCACGGCAGCCGCCCTTGACCAGATCTTAACTAATTACATCTGCAATGAGCCTATTTCCAAGTAAGGTCACATTCAGAGGAACTGGGGGTTAGGACTTCAACATATAGTTTTGGGGGACACTATTCAAACCCATAATGTATTTAACTCTTGCTCTGTAGGTGCTGCTAAGTGTAGTTGTTTTAATAAAGTTTTATTTTTTATCCTGAAAAAAAAATGCAGTCTGGCCCTGCAAAGTTACAAAATTAGCAGGAAAGGTCATTTATAAACTATAAGCAGAATTCTCAATTTCCCCCAAAGGAATGTTTGGACAATAGAAAACAAAAAAATAGATATATAAATAAGCAGAAAAGGTATGTAAAATGTATGAAAAATCTTTGAGGCCTGCTGTCTATTGTGTTTCCCTGCTTTGTGCATTTCTTTCATATCACTAATGCCATCTACAGACATTTCTTTATTGATGAGGTGTGCTCACTGAAGTATTGCACTTTGATATCCCAATTCTTTTATCCATTTCTTGGATGTAAATTAAAAAACCTGCCCATTCTACTCTTCTTTTCTTCTCCCATCCACAAATTTCCCACAAGCTTTGTTTTCTTCTCTCCTGTGTGAATTCAATTATGTGAACCAACACTCTGAAGCTCGATTATTCTAGGTACCATACGTTTCATGGTGCATGTTGAGTAGATTCAGTGAAACTTAGGAGAAAAAGAAAAAGATTAAGAGAATGAGACAAGGAAAGCATAGGGGCCACTGAGCATTTGCAGCAGCCCAAGCAATTCTAGGCAACTGTTCAACAATTTGGAAAGGACCATCAGTCACTTTTGGAGCACAACTCTGAAGCATTCATTCAGCACAATACTTGGGTGCAGTCTATGCTAAGTGACTCTGAGGTCTGAAACCCAAGCCAAACTCCGTTCTTCCCTACATAAGTGGAAATGTCTGCAAAATGAACAACATTAAAGTAGATGTAGCTGAGAGCCAACTCCTGCTTCCTAAGGGAATTCAACAGAATCTGCTTGTGTCTTAAGAGGAACTCTGGTGATGTAAAGGATGAGAACTCTTTGTGGAGTGCAAGTTGTACAAAGCATTGTGCCACTAACCTCCACAGGCCAGGGAGAGGTAAACTGGAACCCATATACCACCCCTAAAAAACTATATAAAGATTTCTGACCTGTTACTTTCACTCCCTTTCGTTTTTTTTCAGGCATGGGGCAGGGATGTTGAGGCCAATGAGATGAGCAAGATGGTTGTAGTGGGAAGAGGAGAAATAGACCTTCCCCACACCTTGTCTTTGTTGAATTTTGTGTCAGCACATCGACCGCTGCAGTTTTGACACTTGTTATCTCTCAACTGCTGTTCGGCTACTTCTCAGGAGATAAACATGGAGCACAGGATGGGGGGGGGGGGAAGGATAAGAAGGGATCTGATGGAATAATAAAAACATAACCTTGAGACTGCTTTGAAGCCTTTTGTGACTACCAGGATTGAATTTTTTTTTTTTATCTCTCCTCTGTTCCTCTCTCATCTTGGTTCTCTCTTGGCCTGATTCAGTGGAGACTTAGATCATTTGAATTCGGGTAGTCTCTCTAGAGAAATGACCAGGCGCAAATGCAGACACTGAAGTGAAGGCACAGTACAGAGTTGTGACGTGCCAAAAACATTAAAAGGGAAGCAAGCCAAATGTGAAGGAAGAGGGCACTGAAGCAACCAGTCATTCAAGGCAGACACCTGAAATTACTATGAATGCTGTTTTAATAGAGAGACTCTTACATCGATTTGCTGCCAGGTTCCGCTGAGGTGCATTTTATTCATGTCTCCTACATTTGGTGGGTACCCTGGGGGCAAATTCATTGTGAACTATTGGAATTTTAATGCCCATGAGGTTACAAGCCTTGGTCCTGTTTGTAACAATTTTTCACAGGGTTCTGGCAACTTTGAGGTAGAAAAACATTAGAATATAAGGTTTTAAAGAACGAATGGGGCAATGTATTAATTATAAAAGGGAAAATGTTCAAATTTGGACTAATTCTTGTAGAAAAAGACCTCAGGGCTATTTTAAGTAGTAACCAGATGTGCTAGTCTGAAAGGATTATGCATCCTAGAAAAGCCATTTTTAATACTGATCCAATCTATGGGAGCAACATTTCTTTAATCGCTATTCAGCACTATATGTTGTGAACCTGATTAGATTATCTTCACAGATATGTGACTCCCTCAATTGTAGGTATTAACTTTTGATTGAGGGAGATGTGACTACACCCATTCCAGGTGGGTCTTGATTAGCTTAGTGGAATCCTTTAAAAAAGGAAACATTTTGGAGAGAGTCATCAGAAGCAGCAGATCCACTAGAGATGAGACAGCTCACATAGCCAGGTACCTTTGGAGATGAAGACGGAAAACGCCCCTGGGGGAGCTTCATGAAACTAGGAGCCTGGAGAAAAAGCTAGCAGATGTACCCATGTTCGCCATATGCCTTTCCAGTTGAGAGAGAAACCCTGAACTTCATCAGCCTTTCTTGAGTGAAGGTAAACTTTTGATGTTGCCTTAATTTGGACCTTTTTATAGACTTGCTTTAATTGGGACATTTTCATGGCCTTAGCCCTGTATACTAGCAACTTAATAAATTCCCCCTTTTAAAAACCATTCCGTTTCTGGTATATTGCATTCTGGCAGCTAGCAAACTAGAACACCAGGTTTTACATAAACTAAAATAAAGATTAAAGAGATTTTCTGGAGATCTAGTTTGTCAGGTTTTTGATGATTAAAACAAAGTACACAAGGAATCCCTATATTGTAGAAGGGGGTGGGAACTCACCTTTGAACTGAACAGTGCAGCTCATCTTTTTTTTATCCTCCCCACCTTTGATCATATGGGGTCTATACCCCCCTTTCCGTGGCAAATCCTGTCAGAACTATTCTTATTTGCTCGTTTCCAGTCCATTTGGATTCTGTGGCTGTATTTGCATGCCTTTATGTAAACAAAGTTACCTATGAAAAGATACTCAGGATAAATAATTCTGCATATTGTTGAAATGGAACAATAAGAATGCACATCAAGGTCTCTATCAGGCTCAGCAGGTAGAATTCTCGCCTGCCATGCCAGAAACCCAGGTTCGTTTCCCCGGTGCCTGCCCATGCAAAAAACAAGCAAACAAACAAACAAATAAACACCCCTATCCAGTATCCAGGCAATCTAGAGAAAGGAAAATGGGAAAAAATACGTCTCCTCAGTGTCAATTATTAATTGAAACCTGGATCAAGAGGTTTCAGGAGGTGCCTGGGAGAGAATCAGTTTCCTTTGGTAGAAAAATCGTCTGGTTCAGGTCTAAAAAGTTAAATAAGTATTTTCCCTTTTTAGGGGTGGTGGTCTCTCCAGTCATAAGCGTCACTGAAGGAGATGTCAACCTCTTCTGCTGGGGGATTCACCTCACTGAACTCTTACAACAGCCTTGGGAGAAAAATGAGAGTCGCCTCATTGCACATTGGAGAAAGTGTCTCAGGATTTAAGTAAATTGCTTAGAGTCATTCAGCTAGTAAATTCCAGAGGCGCGATTGGAACTCAAATCTGCCGTCCTTCCTTTCACAGTACTACGTTTCCCTGAACAGAGACATTTTGAATTGGTCTGGTATGCTTTACCCAATTCTCAGAAACAGTTCTTTGTGAGAAGCTGCTGCTCGTTCCATTTTCTTAGAGCCCATTATGGTGTGGGTAGGTGTAACAATCAGGATACTCGAATTTGGGCCAGTGCTGCAGGATCCTGCGGCGCTCCCACAGGGACCAGGAATCCCCTCCGGACAACGCGGAAGGAGGATCTATCCTCACCCCTACCCGAAAAATCAGAATCACCCAAACCCAGTCGGTGGGCCTCTGGTGGACTGGGGAGAAGAGGGTCCGGGCAGTGGGGGCCTCCGGAGCGCCCTCTGGCGAGAGCAGAGCGCACGGCCCCCGCCCTCCCCGCCCCCCGCCCCCCGCCGCCGCCGCCGCGGCGCCCCCGCCCGGCGCTCCGGGTTCCCTCTCGGTCTCTCACTCCGTGAGACACAGACGGCAGCTTTCCGAGCGAGCGGGGCGCGGGCTGAGACGCCGCCAGCACCACTGCCGCCGCTCGTCCGAGAAGCCCTGGGCGCGGGCAGAGAAGGAGCCCCAGCTGCCCTCCTCGGGGGCGCTCCTCCAGCCGCCCCGCCGCCCGGCGCCCCCGCCCCACTCCCTCCGCGACCACTTCGCGGGGCGTGCCAGGACTCGGGGGACGCCGAGCGGGAAGAGCCAGGGCGGGCGGCGGCAGCGGCGGCCCCCGAGCCGGGGCGCGCACCCTGGGGCTGGAGAGGAGCGGGGGGCGGGCCGGGCGGCGGCGGCGGCGGCGGCGGCAGTAGTCGCGGGCGCCTCGCTGTCTTCTCGGGCCGCGGCCGCCGGCCGGCTCCTCTGCGCGTTCCCGGGCCCGGAGCCGGCGCACGATGCGCCCGGTCGCCTTCTGATCGCCGCCGCGCCGCCGCCTCCGCCGCGATGATCCCCCCAGAGCCGCCGCCGCAGCAGCTGCAGC
Source organism: Myrmecophaga tridactyla (assembly GCA_004026745.1). NCBI lineage: Eukaryota > Metazoa > Chordata > Mammalia > Pilosa > Myrmecophagidae > Myrmecophaga > Myrmecophaga tridactyla. The sequence goes on along the minus strand of PVIY010014347.1, from coordinate 14,423 downwards.
CCCCGCCGCCGCCTGCCCCGCCGAACCATGTGGTGACCACCATCGAGAACCTGCCCGCTGAGGGCAGCGGCAGCGGCGGGAGCCTGTCCGCCCCCTCCCGGGCTGGCGTGCGCCAGAGGCTCCGCAAAGTGCTGAACAGGTGAGTGGCGGCGGCGCGCCGGGCGAGGGCGCGGGGGCCCGGGCTGCGGGCGCGGCACGGGCTCTCCTCAACTCCCCGGCGGCCCGGGAGGCCCCTCGGGACGCGGACCGGCGCGGGGAGAAGCGCCAGAGCCGGCGGCGCCGCGCCCCTCGCTGACGGAGAGCGCGCGGGGATCCCGGCTGTCCGCGGCAGCTTTGTCCCGGCGCCGGGGCTGCCCGCAGGTCCGAGGCAGGAGTTCGGGGGGAGGCGGGTCCTGAGGACGCAGCTGTCCTGTGTGGTGTCCGCACTCACGCCCGCTCACACGCGGGTCGCCTCACTTCCCCCGGCTGCGGGCAGCCCAGCTTTGCGCCGCGGGGTCGGAGGAGAGACCGCTGGGGCGGAGGCGGCTGCGGCGGTGGCGTAGAAGTGGCCGGCCTCGCGCTGCCGCGGAAGTGGCCGGCCTCGCGCTGCCGCCCGTGCGGCCCCGGCCGCTGCGACCACCTTGCGGGCGGGAGGGGGACGCGCTTCTCCGGTCTGTTGCTGGGGTCGCCGCTCCGCCTCTGGCCGGCTGGGGGCAGGGAAAGGGAGGCTAGAGGCCTGGACCGGACCCAGGCAAAGTGCAAAAACGTTCCGGGAAGGGTGTGAGAAGGAGACGCCGCGTTATTCCAGAGCCGGCTGAAGCGGCCGGAGGCGAACGCCGACCGCCGGCGCTTCCAGTGCTGGAATCTGCGCAGTGGATCGATCAAGGGCAGGGGCGTTTTAGGGTGAGGACCCGGGCTACCGTGAAGACGGGGCTCCCCTGGTGCCCGCGACTCGACTGAGATGTGCAAGAGACTTCCACTTAAGTAACTTGAAATGATTGAAGAGCTGCCACTTTCTTTTTTTTTTTTAAAGAAAGATCACACAATAGATTTTGTGTTTTTATTCGGGTGCGTGTGTGCTTTTCGGTGCATCTGTAGGGGTAACACTTCCTGTCGTTCTGTTGATACAGGTCTCTGTGTTGCATGGTCTTGGGAAGCCCAGATTCTCTTAAGAATTCATATGGAGTTGCCTTGTGCTCATGCTCTAGTGGGAGCACAAAATATGTCCAGAAATAGAGACTTGGAAAATATTCTCATTTTGGGGTTAGTTATATCAAAACCCAAACCATTCAAGACTCTCCTGTGAAGACAATGTATAGTAACTTACTTGTAGGTGCTTCTGTGTGTTTCCATTTATTATCAAGCAAGAAGAGATTCATTTTGAAGTGAGACATGAGTTTAGAAAATCAAGCCTTTCCTTTCTTTTGATTTGCAGCCCAGAACAACCCCTTCCAAAAATATTGCATTTAAAAGATATTGAGCAGGAAAAATCAAGAAGTTTTGGCTCAGTATATAGCACGTAGGTTTCCTATTCTTTATGATTACCTGTGTTTTTTTTTTTAAAATACCTTGACATTGGCTCTTGACATTTTTAAGCAGAACATGTTTTTAATTATTGATTTCTCTCATCAAACTAGAAAACTCTTATGCAATAGTTCATCTATTGTTACCTAGTTGTAAGTTATTATGGACTCTGTGCAGGTTATACCTTGTCACGTAATGAATCTTGAGAGTCCAGAATAACAAAATAACTGATCTTGGAGTGAGGGGTCTTGGGCTGTCACCGTTTCCCTGCCACTAACTAGCCATGTGTTTGGCCCATCATTTCCTTGGGTCTACATTTCTTCACTTGGAAAATGTGGGTTATGATACTTGCCTTACCTTTCTTGCAACGGTTTTGAGAATTCAAAAAGTAATACTGAATAACACACCTGGGAAAGCATAAAACTCCGCCCAAATTCCTTTATCCAACTCATTTTTGTTGCCTGTGGTGGTTGTGGGTCTGTGTCAGCAATATAGGCAAATAAAGTGAAATCATGGTCTGTCGTGGGTAGAATTCGGTGTTTTGCTAAGCCTTCTTTGACTAGTGATATGAATTGTGCGCTTTTAATGTATAAGGAGAAATTTAGGCTGAAAAGTTAATGACATTTGCTCACAGGCACATCTATGAATGGAATCCTGTGTATAACTTTCAGATTTAAAGTCACTTGTCTTCCAAAGTTTTTCAGAATTTTAATATAATAATTTTTTATTGAATAAATTACTTTTCCTTTCTTTAAATAAGAAAATATTTCTTTTGAGAAACAACATATATTAGTAAGAAGAGAGCGGAAATCAGAATACATTGAAGATTCTCAATGGAATAATTTCCTTGGCATACTGATTGGCTTGGTTTCTGTGCCAGAATTGTCAGTAGGAGATTGCAATAGTAGGGTCTATTGAGTGTCAGGGCTCTGAGTAAAAGAAGAGTCATGTGGGAGAGTGGAACTTTAAAGGTGCTGTGACAGTGCTTAGGTGTTCCCCTCTGGGAGTCAGTAAAAATTACATGGCAGCCCACTGGGGTCTGATCATAAGCAGCTTTGCTCGTTTACTAAAAACTTAAGATCTGCTCACGTTTTCCATCTTTTTCGCCCCCCCCCCCCCGCTTTTTCCCCCACCTCCTCCTTCCTTAATACATCTATTTCTTCACCTGCTTTGCCCTACCCACTTGGCTTCTGGGCTGTCGTTTCTTTTCATCTGTCCCTGATATGAAGCAACTTAGCTACTAGCAGAAACTGGTTGCAAATTCCGAAGCTAGAGCCAATATAGAAAATATCCCTCCAACTTCTGGCATGCAGAGATATGTTTAGCAGTTTTCTGCTGCTGTGAGCTGGCTTGGGGAGTCTCTCTAAGGATTGAATGGGGCCATTGCCTCAGTCAGCTTCTCTGCACCCCATTGGGCCAAAGGGATGGGGCTGAGAAACTGAAGGTGGTACAGTGAGATGAGGAATGCTAGACTATGCAACTCAAGCTTTGTCAGCTACCTCCCTTTGCTCACAGTCTGTCACACCAGCTACCTGTCAACCTGGGTAGCTATCTATACGTGTGCTATCTATATCCTGTCTACTGAAGAATAAAGAGAGAAGTGCTGATTAATAATTAATTTAAATACTTGCTGTCAAGGAGCTTAGAATAAAAATGCAGTTACCTTAATAAACTCTGCCTTACATATCCCACATCATGTTATTTCCTTTGCATAGCTCCATGTCCTTTCCCCTTACATTAAAGGCTTGTAGAGTTGGGTTTTTTGTACACGAGACTTGGGCCATCTCACTGATTGACTGACTACTCACTTTCTGTAAAGCAATTAGATATGGATATAATAGTATCCAAGACTTTGGTAAGAGAGAGAGTGCTAGATAATTTTTTAAACCAATTATTGGGCCGTTTGACATCCTTCCCCACATCCTATTCCAAGTTATTTTGGAAATGGGCAGTAAGACATTCAGGATGATTTAAATGCCAGGGTATTTGTTATTTCTTTAATTTACAAAGATTTGGAATAATTCACTGGTTCAAGCAAGGAGAAACTTATGGCAAACTTTTCTTCATTTGTTCCTTAGTGTGAAATAATATTTATTACTGTGTCACAGGCAAGAAAGATATGACAAAAATAAAATACTTCAAGGACAAACTGTTGATGCTCTCTCTTAGAAACTGCTGATATTGGTAGATTTCTTAGAAACATATGGGTCTAGACACTAATCTATATAGTAAAGTGTCTGAAGATTTCCTCCTCTAAAGTGATCATTTAAGGAAATGTTTTGGAAAGAAAGAGTGGTAGTTTGTTTTGGGTTTTTGCATGCGTGTCCTTTATTTACCTTTTTCCTCTTGAATATTATTTTTAATTCTTAAAAAATAACCTTGCAAATCTAGTTTTGATCCACTTTCTTCCTAATAAGAAACACACTGACTTGTCTCAAGTTTTAAAGGGGTTTCTCCCTTTTTGTGTCTTTTGTAGTGGATGTGTTTAGACATTAGAATGGAAGGACTAGTGATCCTGTGTTATCCATTCATTTGATTTGAAACTGATTTCCAATTTACATTTAGATTTTTTTTAAAAATTCTGAACCAAGGAGCACTAAGGAATATGTACAGGAGAGCCTATGTAAAATCAGTGTCCAAGTGGGAAAGTTACCATATAAGATGGGACAAAATGTGTATATAGCCTTTCCTGAGACATTAAATAAAATGGATGGTACATACATGGAGAACCAAAAGAATAGTTGCCAGTGAACAGAATTATGCCTAAATTAGATATTCCATCCTGTTGATTTAGGCAACTGATAATTTAGATTATCCTTTCTGATCAAGTGAGAAGACTTTTATTTAGAAATTGATAGTGAGACTTTTCCTGAGGCTACTTCTAACAGGTGTCAAAATTAAAAGGGGAAGATGAGCTAGTAATGAGGATAACTGATACAAAATATTCCAGTTGAACCTGGGTGATATGATTAAAAGCAAACATTTCTAAGATCAGTAGTAAATAATGTCTGAAGGATGCATTTGTTTTTACTTAAAGGAAAAAATGTATAAAAATAAAAATAAAAGGACATTTAGTATGTTTCTCTTTATGACTAATGCTTAGAGAAGTAATTGTTCACATTAAAGGAATATTTTTGGTTTAGCTTGGATAAAGATGATGCATTTACAAAAAATTAACATGCAATAAAATAGATATGTCTTCATGTAACTTTTTTTGACCTTTTACTATTCTCAAGGTCCTTCAGTGCCTCAGGACCATCAAAATAGATGCCTGTTTTCACTGTACTTGGCTGTAGATGTAAATGGTATAGGAAAGTTAAGTTACTTAATGCAACAGCTTATTTATTATTTAGTTTCCATTTCTCATAAAAGTAGAGTGCAGAATGTAGAAGAAACACCACCAGGTTTTAGTGTAGCTCTCTCGTTCATTTGAGTTCAGGGCAATGATCATTCCTTGTAAATTGTGCAAATACAACAATTCTTGATTCTGTTTCTAAAGAAGTGTACTTAGGAAGTTAAACTTTAGTAGGCACAAGGGAAACAAACCCATAATTTTAAAATGGCATATTTTAAAATTAAAAAAACATTTAAAATATAAAAATATTTTAAAAAATACCTTAAGTTCCATTTTGCAACTTCTGAGACTATAAGCTACCAATTCTTACAATTTTAAACAAATTAATGAGGGACACTTACTGTGACTGAATAAGCACATAACAGATTTTCAAAACCAATTTATACCAGTTCTGTCCAGATTTAGAGTGGCAGGGCTATAATTCCTAATCATCTTTGACTTTGTGGAAACACAAACTACTCTGATCTATCGTACAAGACAAATACTTTTTCTGGAGCTCCTTTACCTCCTTCATTCATTCAGTGAATATTTATTGCTAACCTACCATATGTTGGGCATTGCTGCGTCACAGTCATGGATTGGTAGGGCTTCTGGGAATTCCTTGATGGTACATCCATTTCTGATAGTTCTCTTTCAATAAAACCCATCAAGGGTTTAAATGAAATAAAAATAAAGATAACATATACTACCTGTGTTAGAGTCAGTTGTCAACTTGGCCAGGTGAGCATACCTAGTCTTGTTGCTGAGGACATGGGCCAATGGTACGTGAACCTCATTTGTTGCTAATTGCATCTGCAGTCAGCTAGGAGGCGTGTCTGCTGCAATGAGTGACCTTTGACTTAATTGGCTGGTGCTTAAATGAGAGAACACAACCTAGCACAGCCTAAGCAGCTCGGCATTCCTCATCTCAGCACTTGCAGCTCAGCCCAGGCCTTTGGAGATGCAGAAAGAAGTCACCCCGGGGAAAGTTGTTGGAACCCAGGGGCCTGGAGAGAAGACCAGCAGAGACCATGCTGTGCCTTCCATGTAAGAAAGAACCTCAGTGGAAAGTTAGCTGCCTTTCCTCGGAAGAACCAACAAAATAAATCCCCTTTTATTAAAAGCCAATCCATCTCTGGTGTGTTGCATTCCAGCAGCTAGCAAACTAGAACACTACCTTTCAAAAGTGATTAGATTTTCAAGCCTAATGAGAGTGTTTGGGTTAAAATGAGCAATTAGACAGTGGTTTAGTCTAATTAATTACATAAATTAATTACATAATTAAATTATGTAAATTTAATTACATAAAATTTATGTAAAACAAATTTTACATAAAAAACAATTACATTATATGCTATTGTCATAATAACAAAAGTTTTTGTTATTGTTCTATAGGTGGGGAAACTGTTCTACGTGGTGACACAGTCACATGCTTTTATAAGACCATGGAGAAGGGGGAGAACACACTTGACTGGGGACAGGACAGGGAGGCATGGAGGATGATGTGGGTCCTTGACATTGAGAGACAGGTAGGATAGGCACACAGGAGGTGGAGTGAGAGAAAGGATGCACCCAATATGGAGGCAGAGATGGAGGGGAGGGGGTTGAGTGCCCTGTTTGACACTATTTTAGGATGTGTAGGTATAAAGGGAAGTAGAATAAAATGGATGGGGTCTGATAATGAAAAGCCTTAGATGTTTGAATTAGGAGTTAGATTTTGTTCTGTGGATTATTATCATTTCAGGTTACTGAGGAGAGAAATGGTGTGATACGAAATATGCCTGAAGATGATTTGCTGGGTAGAATTTATAGAGTAGTTGGAGTGAGGAGGGACTGAAGTTTGGGGAATCAGTTAGGAGCTACTACAGTTTTAAAGCCACTGACTAATTGGGGTGGAGGCAACCAAGATAGAGAGGAAAATGCTGTGATAGGAACAGAATCAGGGCCAGGGCCAGGAAGAGAAAGATTATATTATATTTGGGAAAGCACCCAATTGCACCTGAGACATAGTGGGTGTTCAGTACTTGTTTGTTCAAAATGTATTTAGAAGCTACTATAGGAAAGAGATCTGTTTACCATGGCAGAGAGGGGTAGGGGTCCTGTATGAGCTACTGTTGTGGCGGTAGGCAGAAGCCAGGTACTTGAGAGTGTGATCTGCTGACCTGTGCAGGTCATTCGCTGTGTGAGCAGGCCGTGGTATGAACAGAAGCAGACAGTAAGCATTTAGAAATGTCCAGAGACACTTCCAGAATATTGTGTATCTTTCGTCCTAATATTAAAAAATTGGGCCTTGTATTTTTGTAAGTTTTTGCTTTTTCCCATTTCATTTTTTCTACTGATTGGATTTTTATTGTGTTTTTCAAAAATATTATTGGCAATGAATTGAAAAGTAACTGATCATTTGCCACAGATAGTTTGATAAGTAGTGGTTCCCCCAGTGTTCAGTTGAGAACAACAGTTAGTTTGGATTTTGGCCATGCATCTAATTGGGACTTAAGGCTGATTCATGAATTAGGCTGGTGCCATTGATGGCTCTGGAAATCTGTAAATTCCAAGCTGCTGGCAAGCTAAATGTCAAGGTCTCAACCAAATAGCCTGGAGTTCAGCTGTGGCTGCCACCTTAAAAGAATCTTCTGGCATGTTAGGCAGGCAAACTATTTAGACCTGAGAAAGGGTGCAGGACAGCAGCCTGGATCTGTGGAATGGGCGTAAGTGGGATGAATAGAGAGTGAAGATAAGGAGAGCAAATACTGGGTCTGAATGACAGAAAGGTGGGTCAGCGCTACTTGGGAGCCCAGGATGAGGTCCAGAGCACTGGTTGGATTTCACCCAAAGCTCTGGGAAGCAGAGATTAGTAGTCATTCACCAGTACTTATTGAGTCAGCTGAGAGGCACAATCTAGACACTGAGAATACTGCAGGAATGGAGCCCATATTCTAGTAGGGAAGGCGATAAACAAATATATATGAAAGATACTCAATACTGGTAAATACCAGGCAGAGAATTAAAGTGGAGATGATGCGACAGAGAGGTAGTGGATGGGACTTCAATTTGAGTGGTCAGAAGAGGCCTCTCTCTCTGGTGATATTGAAGCTAGGTTTGGAAGGTCCAAAAGGAACTGGACACCTGAGGGCAAGGCGGAAGGGCATTCTAGGCAGAGATGCTAAGATGAGGCAAGTAGGGCATAATGAACCAAAAGAAAGGGAGGTTAGGACTCAACAAGCAGGGGAGAATGGTAGGGGAGGAAGTCAGAGAGCTGGAGGCAGACACCAGATTTATGAGGCCCCCAATAGGCAGGGAGAGGAGACTTGGTTGTGTTGTAAGTATGATGAGAAGCAACGGGAAGGTTTTAAGCAGAGGAATATTCTGGCTAAGGGTTTGAGTGCTTTTGGAGAATGGAATATGGGAGGGGCGGGTGGCTGGCTGCTGGAGAAAGGAGGTGTTGAAGGCTTGGACTGAAGGGTGGTAGTGGAGGGGAAGAGAAATGGTTGCATGTGGAAATGGTTTGCACTAGGAGGGGGGATCCATGGGACTGGATGAGTGATTTGATGAGGGAGAGGAATAAAGAAACATTCTTGGGTTTTCTGAGCTTGAGCAATTGGGTGGATGACAATGGCATGTACTAAGGTGGAAAAGACTGGGAGAAAAACACATTTTAAGTAGAAAGTTAAAAGTTTCCTTCTGGCAGGTTTAGTTAGTGGAAATGTCAAATAGCTGGAGAATGGGAGAATGCTGAGGGCGTGGTGAGCACAGGCTCAGAGGAGAGAAGTGGAAGGACATCTGGCTGGAATACTTTCAGGAGGGAATGTGAGTTGAGGAATGAGAGCATGACTTTTGAAACGTTTTGCCCTAAAGAGGAATAGAGTAAAAGAAAATCTTACGATAGAAGAGACAGTACAACAGTTCTCTGTGCTGATGGGAATGACATGGTAAAGAGGGAGCAATGCATATGCAACAGAGAGTGGGGTCAAAGGAGGGAAGTCTTTGAGAAGGCTAAAAGTGGTGGGATTCATAGCACAGAGGGGAGGTTTGACCTTGAGGAGAAGCCAGGACCTGTCTGTAGTACAAGAGGGAAGGCAGAGAATGTAGGTACAAAGAAGGTGATTTGGCAGATTTGGTGGTGGGATTAAAAGGAAGTTACCCTTGGGTCTCTTCCTCAGTGAGCTTTGAGGCCAGGTTATGGACTGAGAAGGGAGGTGCTGGGTGTTGGGGAAAGGGTGTAAGACATTTGTAGAGAGAGAAGTGGGAAATCATTTTGAAGAGTATGGAAGAAAACATACGAAAGAGGATAGCAGGACTGTGCTTAGTTGGTGTTCGTGGGGGTGCTTGATGGGCAGAAAGAAGCTGTTGTTATTTAGAGTTTGCCTCGGAAAGGGTTAACTCAGAACCAGATTGGGCGCCTGAGGCAAGCAAGAACTTCGGGGGATTCAGCTCTGATGTTTGGAAGCCTGGAAAGTAGGCAGGCATTCGGAGGCAGCTCAGTAGGACTCCGGACCTGATTATATTTGTAAGTGGGGTGTGAGAAGGAAAGAGAGAATTAAAGGTCACTTTAATTTTGTGTCTGGCAACTTTAGGATGTGATGTGTTCTCTATCTCAACAAGTTTACTCAACTTTTGAGGGCATAACTTCTCTCATTTGTAAAGAGGCTAAAATAATCCCAACCCTCCATTTCCTGAAGGATTTTTGTTTTTCTCAAATCGCATATCTGGGAGGGGGCTTGGGAAACTGCCAAGCACCATGTACTCATTATCCTGGTCACAAAATTAAAAAGGAGAGCCTGGGTTTCTGTGCCTCTGCACCGCCTTCGCCCCTGGTAGATGTCAACCTGCCTTCTTGGTGGGTGGGAGACTTCCCTGCAGTCACTGCTTTAGCAACATTGTGTTTCTCACTGCCTCCTCAGAGTCTGAATTGAAACATAGAAATACACTGATCTGTTAATAAAGATCTCAAGTCTATTTACTTTACTGTGTTCTTTTTTTTAGCTAGATATATATTTAACTGTTGGTGTTTGTTGCGCTGTATGTGTGATTTTAAAGAAAGCCTCTTCTTGGGAAGATTCATTTGGCAGGAGGCATATGCTCTGCTTTCTAATTGTGCCCTCCAAAGTGACGGGCCTCCCATGGTACCTGAGGTTCCTAAAGGAGGGTTTGACAGGCTGCGGGAAAGGGTTAGTGCCTCTTGAACTGGGGAGGTTTCAGAAGGAGCAGGGATCTAAAAGGCTCCTTAGAGGCCGGCAGTGGACGGACAGAGCGTCTCAGAGGGAAGGGACAGAGCAGCTTTAATGTGCTAATGAGGGAAGCCCAGATGCCCGCGGGATCAGAGGAGTCCTTTGTGACTGCTCCCCGGGATGGCTGGAGTCTCTGTCCGAGCTCTCTGGGTCCCTGAAACACTGCACTCTCAGAGAGGAGCCTTTTCCTCCACAGACAGCCTTACAGACCGCTCGGAGCACTGATGGGCGGCGCAGGGGACTCGGAAAACCCCCGTGGGTGGGGTGACTGCTTGAAGAGAAGGGGCCTGTGTAGGGGGGTGTTATGTGTGGGTGGGGAAGAGGGAGGATGGGAAGAGGAGATCTGTTCCGGAGGTGTGGTATAGGCAAAGAGGATGTTGCAGCTTCACAAAATTAACTGTCTTCCCTCCATGACTACAAAACTTGGAGAATGGCATTCAAGCCAGTCCAAAAGGAGGTAATCAGTCCCCGAAAATAGTGCAAGTTAGTTTTTAGCTGGTTATGGAGTAAATCTGAAACATGACAAAAACCACCAAACACAAAAGCTACCATCACTCAGTGAATGCCGGAATGAAATGCATGCTCTGACTATTTATTTCATTCATTGATAGCTCCAGAATGGCTAGGAGGGAAGGCTTAGGGGCACCTATTTTGTTGGAGGCAAGGTTAGGGAACTTGTCTTAAAGCATTGTTTCACAGCAAGAGTACACATTTACAAAGACCGTGTGTTTACTTGTACTGACTGCATGGAGAGATGGGGTAGCCAAAGCACCCCCAGCCACCCTTAATGCTGCCTCCAGATTTCATCATAAAGTGTAAATCATTATTGTCTCAGGAAATGTTATGAGTTCCCAGAAAAGACAAAGGAATATGATCGGTCAACCCAAGGTCTCTTGACTTTTTCTTTACCCCCTACTTTTCCTTTCTTGGTTTTTCTGGGCATATATAAATACAAAAAAAACCCATATTATTATATATAAAATATATAATATTATATGTTATTTCCCAAACAGTTGATGCAGTGTGTTAGATAATGTTTGTAATGATTTTTGTCTATCCATTTAATGACTCTCTGTCTCTTTATGTCTTGCTCTGTTTCTGTCTCTCTTTCACGCGTGCACATACACACACACACTCTCTCTCAGACTGTTAAGCAGAAGATAGTTTGCCATTGGAATAATTTGTCTTTCTTATTTGATAATAGCCTCCAGATTTTCTTGTCATATTTTTTTCTTTATTTTTGGCTCAGAGTTGTTCAAGAAGAATGTAATTAAATAATTAATTCTCTTTGTATTCCACATACCCCACCCTCTACCTCCAGAGATCTAGATCTATAAATTTAAACATTTTGCCACACTTGCCATATCAATCTATCTATTCTTCTATTTATATCTGTCCTTCTATTTGTCTATCAATCTGTTTATTGTGTGATACCGAAATAAAAATAAAACACATTAAAAATAAATAATTCATTTTCTGAACCCTTGAATTGGCATTACCTAAAAAAATAAAAATATTCAGTGTGGAATTACCTTGGGCTAACTATATCTGAAAGTGTGAATGCACTTAGAAAACAGCCACCCCAGAAAGTCTTTTTCCATAATTTCCCTGAACCACATATGGTTTCATTACAACACTTCAGTTTCAGGTGACAATAAGTATGATGAGCTGGCTTTAAAATCATATATCTTTACCTCCTCTGACTCTTATAATTTGTGTGATTTTTATTGCCTTTTAGGCAGAAATGCCTGAATTCTTCCTTAATGTTTTTTCTTTTCCTTGAGGCTTCCCATTTATTTCCGTTTTGAATTAACCTTCCCTACTGAAGGCTGGGTTGCTCTCAGACATAAAGAATTATAGATGATGAAGTGCTTGCTTGTCCTGGCTTTAGGACATTGATCATTTGTAGCTCTAATGCAGATAAATGGACTTATCTGAGTCAAATGTGAAGAGACCACAATTATTACCTCTCTATACCCCAAGTTAATTGCAACGTGAAAGCATGTTTTGGACAGTGACAGAGTAAGAACACTATCTATAGGATTTATAACAACTGGGTATCAGATTGCTCATTTTGGATATCGGTTTGTCAAAGTAAACAGTGATTGTGGAAAATATGCAAATGAAATGTATATAGAATATTCTGGTGTGCCAGAACTGCAATTTGCTGGGTTATGGGTTGGCGCATTAAGACAACAGCAACAAAAGATGTCTTAGGAGACTTGTCATCTCTCTGCCTTCCTTTGTCACTGCTGGAATTTGGTTCCTTGGATTTAGGAATATGAGGATTCTCTTCCTTTTTAATTGCCGTTGGGGAGGCAGGTGAAGGGACCAGATTATTCAATATACTTTTTTTTTTTCCTAAAAATAAAGTTTCCACTCTCTTGTATACTCTATCACCAACTCTTTGAAAAGGTGGTTGAGGGAGATAAAGCATTCAAGAAGTAGAGATGTCTGTATGCTAGTGGAAAAAGCTTTGTAGAGAACTAGTCTTATATTTTTAATATTGCTCTACTATTTTAACCATTAAAGGAAATGACATCAAGGAACAGACTATTGGGCTGCTCTTAGGCAAATGTTACTGACTATTCAAACAAGGAAAAAAATCACAGATAGCATTGTCATATGTCGAAATCCCTATTTTGGTGAATTATTTTTTTCTGTGGAAATATTTCAAATATAAGAAATGAATAAAGTAGAACAATGAATGGTATTAAAAAGCATCCGTTCTCAAGCTTAGTTGCCATTAGGCAGAACTCTGAGTGCTTTGGAAAAATATCTAAAGATAAACAGTAATATGGAAGCTCAGTCTATAAGGCTTTTTAGCTGTTTGACTGAAACAGGAAGGCACAGATGCATCTGAATGCCTTTGTGACACCCTCCCCCCAAGTCTGGGTTAAGCTGTTCCATTCCATGTGCTTACATTCTATTTTATAGTATTTACTTGTCTGATTCCCGCCAGTGATTTTGTAAGTCCATGAGGACTAAATTTTCCCTTTCCAACACCCTACATAAACCTGGCACAGAGTAGGTACTAGGTAATATTTTGTTGAATGAAGACACAAATGATCTGTTAGGGGCTCCTTCAAAGGAGAAATTATTTTCAGCAAATTAATGATGTCTGATTTTATTTTCCCAGATAATGTATGTCATAATGCCTAGCACATAGTAAATGCTGGGTGAATTTTAGCTTTTGATAAAAATTGATGTATGGAAAGGTGAGATATAGAAAACATATAGAGAATTTAAATGGTGCCAGAATTAGGAAAACGCCTCAGGGTGCTGCTGCGTGAGTCCTACACATACTTTAAAACAATGCACCTTGTAGTAACTCTCTTTGCCTAAAGTTTTCAACTCTGCCAAGAAACTTTCTATGGGAAAATCAGTTGTATTCATGAAAATAGAAGTTACTTGAAGTTCATTATAGTCAGCATGGATTAAGCTAGACTACCTAGATTAAGCATCTCAGCTGTGATCTTGGGTTTTTAAAATCACAAATGATAAAAAAAATGATGAAAAAAAACTGAGACATGATCTCGGTTTTTTATCACAAATGTGCATAATAATAATTTCTTCTTATAGGTTTTTGTAAGGATTAAATGACTGCATACATTTGGCACTTAGAACACCATCTGGCATGAGAAAGTTGTACTCAAAGTTGTGTTTAGTATTGTTATTACTACCAGATAGAAAGCCCAGGAAGAAATAGGGAAGAAGGAAACTGATTGCTGAGATATCTGCATTAAGGTAGAGCCCATATCGATCTTTTTCATTGCTTTCTTCCTAGTGCTGAGTTCAATGCTTGAACATAGTGGATATTGAATAATACTTGATTAATGGTGTAGATAGAGTAGACTGACAAGGAAACGCAAGAGGGTCATATGCTCGTGAGACCCTACTAGCAAGGGGAAGGGAGAACAGCATTTCTTGTTCTTGCTCCTACATATCTTCCTAAACAGTTTTTACCAGTTGGAAATTAATTTGAGTTAAATTTCTTCTTTAAATGCATCACCTTGGGAGAATTAGACGTAATCGAATTTATATCCTTTGCATGTCTGCTTTCAGGAACATGTAGTTCTAAGTACAGTTAGGAGATGCAAACACAGTTAAGGTTAGGGCTCTGCTCTCAAGAATATTTTAGTCTGGTTAGTGAGTTGTTATTTCAGTCAACCAATTAGATTTTTTCCTTTTAAGAAATCAGTGACGTGGAAGGATGGGAGGACTGACAGAAGGCATCTTTGGACCATGGAACATTGAGCAGGTCTGGCTGAATTTTGACTGCAGGGGGAATTGTACTACTCTAAACGTTTTGGGTTAGGGTAGAAGAGCACACAAGTATAGGAGAGCACCAGAGGTCA
>PVIY010014346.1:0-56658 GCA_004026745.1 Myrmecophaga tridactyla | reverse complement strand
AAAAAAAAAAAAAAAAAAAAAAAAAAAAAAAAAAAAACTACGTGGGCCGGGGTAGTGCTAGAGTGGTTCAGTGGTAGAATTCTCGCCTGCCATGCAGGAGACCCAAGTTCGAATCCCGGCTCATGAGCTTCTCAAACAAAAAAACAAAAACAAAGAAGCCAACAAAAACAAACAAAATTCAACAAATGGTGCTGCAATAATGGGCTACTCACATGGAAAAAGAATGAAATGTGACCCTGCCATACAGCATACAAAATATATATATATATATTTACCTGGGCCACACTGTCTTCAAAGAAGTATTGTAACTACTTCTGTGCAGATTAAGAGTAGATTTCCCTACAACCTCAAGCCTCCTGGGGAATGTCTTTTATATCTGTGCTGTATAATCTCTTGCTCAGACTCTAGCCAGTCTCTAACATGGCCTTCCCTCCTTTTAGTTTTCTGGTCCCTTGGTCCCATCTATTATTAATATCCTAGAGCAATTCTATTCCTGTCATCTGCTAAAGGCTTTGATGATTTCTTCAAGTCCATTGACTAAAGTCCAAACTTTTAGCCCCTCAGGCTTTCCACAAGGTAAGTTTTGACTAGAACAGGGCTCTTTCTCTTCCAAGGGAAGAGAAAAGAAGCAAAGGCTTGGCAATGATGGAAAAAAAATTGAGGTTTAGGAAGGAAAATTAAGCGGCTCATATTATAGGGTTTCAATCTGCCTGGTAAAGTAAGAAGGTGGCTGGTCAGTTGCTGAGAGGGATATAGGGATTTGAAGGAGGGAAAGGAGACTTGAGGCAACAAAGCAAAAATTCAAAATGGATTAAAAATGTCATGGAGTAGCACTAAAGGCCCCTTTGAAGTATATTTCCTAGTAAATTGTTAATTTCCTGGAAATAAGTACTTTTCACATAGTAGATGCTAAAAAATGTTTGTTGAATGAATACATGAAGCAAACTCTACAGAAGCAGGGGAGAGAAGTGATTAAGGGCATGGACTCTGGAAACAGAATCTTAGCACTATCATTTAGAGCTCTGTACGCCCGTGCCTCAGTTTCCTTTTCAGGAAAATGATGGTAATATGACATAGACTTTATAAGGTGGTTATAAGGATTTAGAGTTAGATATATGTACGTAAATCACAAAAATTATGCCATTCATGTGGCTAGTATGCTGTATGGTTGCGTTCATTATTGTTGCTATTATTGGTATACAGTGAATACAGTCAATTAAAAATTGACCAGGATTATGGTGTAGTAGATCAAGTACCAGATATATTGTCAGAAGACCTCCTTTTGCGTTCTAGTTGCCATTTTATAGCTGACCTTAGGCATGTCATTTAACGTTTTGCAGCCTCACTACCATCTAGCTCTCATCACATGGTTGTAATGAAGGGCAAATGAGAAGATTTACGTGAAAGTGCCTTATACACCTTAAAGGACAATAGACATACACAAGTAACCTATAGAGAAAAAATTCACATTTGGTTCATGTACCAAATCCTTAACCCCTAGAAATCCTGAGGACCAGAGTGTTAAATTTACACATCCTAAATACATGTAGATAATTTCTGTGCCAAAAGCATGCTGCTCTAGGATTTCAGAATAGCAGGAAGCCTGCTCCTGCTTGAAGAGATATGGCAATGGTGGCTGGAAAGCCACTGTGTTTGAGGCTTTTTTGGTAGAGATCAGAAGAAAGAGTACATGGGAGCTAGAGCATGAAAAATCCCAAATTTAAATGCTATGGCATATGTAATATACATAAAGGCTCAGTGGTATGCAGTCATAAAATCGGTTTCCCCTTTTTCCTAAACCCACCTCTCCATAACCAGGCAGCCTGCTGCTACACCAGGAATTTACTGCCAGGTACAACTATAAACATTGTGCTAATGGTAGCACTGCTTGAGAATGGTCATTTGAGAGTGCAGTGCGTGCAGTCTGAGGCCAGAGACAATATTTTCTATTCTCTACACACACAGAGCACACATTATAATCTGATATAAGGTAGAGATACTTTAATAATTATTATTAAAAGCAAACAATCAAGTCCAGATCAATGGCACTTTTAAAACATGTTTTCTAATCCCTGTTTCCTCTCGGATATATGGTTATTGTGCACCTGGAAAAACCCCAAAGTGATAGCCAGAAATCTGCCACCACCACCCCTTCTGCTGTTCCTGCCATCATATTTAATTGTGTTTGCTCAACTAGAAGCCAAACTCATATGCAGTATATTTAGATGGCTAAAATAGCATGGCACTCCACTATATTCACAGATTATTTTCAATACCACAATTCTTGGAAATTATTCTGGAATAAATAAGGTAAAGAGAAAAGAAGCAACATAAATTTGCTCCAGTGACAAAGAAAACACTATCAAAATGGCAATCTTGGAGATTCGCCACGAATGAAGGAATAGAGTGTTGCTTTTGGGGAACTCTCCTGCAAATGTAATCACCATCTCATTCGGTATTGTGGATTTATTTTAAAGCGGGCGAAAAACAAAACAAGAAACTAATAGTGAGAAACAGTGAAGCACATCATTGTTATTTCAAAAGATCAATGTACAATCACTGTACTTACTCTTACATAGCATTAAAGGTAAAGGTGCAGAATTGATATGTAGGCTGATTTCCTAAACCTCTAAGGAGTCTTTATTTTCCACAATGGCGAACTTTCTAAGTTGAAATGCATATATCACTTATATATATATATTCAGGATCGTCTTTTTTGAGGTCTCAGCTATTACATGTTTCTTTAAATACCCTGAAAATCACTCAATTAATTTGCAAAGGCTTGGTTTACATATTTTTGTCAACTAACTCCACCTTAAGTTTTTCAACTTTCATGTTTAGTATCATTTAACAAATACAAACCCTATTACCCAAGTGTCAAAAGATTACTGAATAATTGGGGGAAAGAGCAGTCTTTGTGTCTGAAGATATTACGGCGTGAATTGGAACAATTAACTAAAAATAAAGAACAGTTTTTTGTTTTTTTTTAATTTGCATATGGGCAGGAGGCATCAGGAATCGAACTCCAGACCACCAGTATGGCAGGCTGGAGTTCTGCCTGCTGAGCCACGGCAGCCCGCCCAAAAGAACAGCTTTTTGTGCTTTTATTCTGAGCTAGAGTTCAAACTATAATAATAATAATAACAACAAAGATAATAATAAATAGGCATTTCAAATACACAGAGTTTAATCAACTTGATTTTCATCCAAATTTGGAAAAAGAAGAAAATGAATATGCATGTAGGTAAATTTTTATTTGGGATTTTCTAAGAAATGCTTCCTGTACCTACACGACTATTAATCAAAAAGCACATTTACAGAATGCCTGCTCTGTGCTCATCTGTCAGGAGCTGACTTTCTCTTCATTCTTACTCCTCATTTCTTTGCTAATTCGTTCAACAAATATTGCTGAGGGCCTACTATGTGCCCAAGGGCTGTTCTAGGTACTGAAGACACAATTGGAATGAGGCAAGATACTCCTCTCAGTGGAGTTTATACTATACAATGTATAGTGGGTGTGTGGTTGGGGAGTAGAATTAAGAGATATAACAGACAAAAACCAAAATTTTAGAGACTGATAACTCAATAAAGAAAACAGTAGAATGGTATGCTCAGGTGGCATGGAATGTCACTTTCAATAGGGTGATAAAGAAAAGGATTCTCTGTGGAGTTAACTTTGCCCCAGGCAGACAAGATGGTGCTGGCCATGTAAAGAACTGAGGAAGCTCCAATGTGGGCCAAAGTAGCAACAAAGACCCTAATGTGAGAACGATTTTGGAAAACCCAAAGAGCGGAAGAAGACAATGAACTTGGAGCCTCACGAACTGGAGGGGAAGGTATTTTGAGATGAGGCCAGATGGTGAGCAGAGGACACATTCCAGTTGAGGACTCAGGCAGCCACTTCAGGATGCTTTCTGCCTTTGCAGGCAGCACAGAACCAGCTCATGGAACAAAGACCAGTATTACCTCAGATACAGATCTCATTGACACTGCACATTGCTCTTTCAAGTCTAAACTGTCTCTCAAGTCATCTCTTGAGTCTTCATCTCCTGAGTGGCTCACCATGCTTTTGGACACTCCTCTGTACTCTTTATTCCAGTGTTGTATCTTGTGGACCCTGTGCTCACTGCCTGGCTTCTGACATGATACTTGTTCTGGTTTCCAGCATTAGTTTAGGCCTGGACTTTACGTAACTGTCTGCGCAATTACTCACACTCCAATATCCTACTAATTCTTAATGGCCTTTTCTGTTTCCTTACCTGGTCAGATGCTGACCCTGCTGTTATGTGGTACTGTTACTACTTTTCTAAATAGGTCTTGTGTTTCGACTTTCAAAAACATTTTCAAATCCATTAGCACTCTTGACTGTCCCAATAATTTCCATGAAGTAGGTATATAATTATCTACTTCATTTTAAAGATGAGGAAAGCCAAAGCCAGTTTAGATAACTTTCCTAAGGTATCCTCAAATCTCCATTCTGTTTAAGGGGAGAGAAGGCTCTGGTTCGCACCAGGTATTCAATTTTGAGAGAATAAGTTCACAGAAGATCTGCTTATTATACTGAAGTTTAAGGCCAGGCACAAAGGTATTTAGGATGTGAATAGAAAGGATTCCTGTCTCCTAAACTTATTATATATATATATAATCAGTGATATATATATCATTGTAACATTATGTCCTCAGACGACATTCTCCACCCCATATATATATACGCAAGACCATAGAGCAGAGATAGGTTAGTACAAGTATATTACCAATAAAGGGAGCAAAAAGAAAACAAGTGACCTGCTTAATTGCTGAATGTGGAGGAGGAAAAACAGAGTGTGTTCAGCTGACCTGCTCTGAGTTCTCTGCTTCCACTCTGCCTACCCCAAAGAACAAAGTTGTAGGTAAGAAATATCACTTTGTAAGTATAGGATGGCATGTGTAACTCTAGATCCAAAAATACAATGTTCCGTGTTCTCATTTTCAAATATGTATCTTTTAGATAACCATGTTGTCAAAAATTCAATGTGCTACAAAGTAAAGTTATACTTAAGGTCACTGATTTGTACGTTGTCAATAAAGAAAAGTGCTTGTGGATGGAAAAAGGAAAAAAAAATTAATGCACTATTTAAAAATGAGCATTTCCAGATAAGTCCAAACAAAAGAGTGTCTTAGAGAAAACAGCAGAAACAATTTCCTTACCCCTTCAGTATTAATCAAATCTCCTAAATAACATTCTTAAAATAAAAGTGAAAGTGCTGGAAGAGATTAAAAACTCTCAGGTGTCTTTCATCTTCCTAAGGTACCTCAATTATGTTCATTGCAGCTTTGGGTGTATGGCAGTTTGGAATAGAATGCTTTTCATACCATTCTTTAGAAATCTAAGGTTCTTATTAAGATGAGATTCTAGCTGTTTCTATTAAAAATTCATGACCGTTTTTCAAGAGAACTGTTTTGACCTGTTATTTCTGGCTAAATTTGTGGGAGTTCTTTTCTCGCACTCCATATCTCAGGGAAATAGACTTTAATAGCTAGTAACATAATTGAAGTATATGTACAGTTGTTAAACAAAAACAACAATATGCATTTTTGGTTAAAATACAAATTCACTTAAAAGTGAACATTATACAGCACTAATGCAGTACGTTTCCAACTATGTGTTGTCTTTCTTTTTTGCTCCTAGAGTATCATTTAGTGGATTGGAAGCAACAATTCACAGTGGGAAAAAAATGTAGTATCATAATACAGTCAATCCGCATAAACTGAAATCTTTCCAAACAGCAGGAAAAAAAATAACTTACCTTTGTTAATTTGTTTCCAAACAGATGCTTAGTATTACTTAAACATCACATAACTGGAGGCTCCACAGAGGACCTGGCCTCTCTCATATCACCCCCATCTCCCATCTCTCCAACTGACTTTGGGAGAGATTAGAGCTCCTCTGTGGGCTTGTGGATGAGTAGGGTGCTTTCTGGACTGCTGCCTGCCGGGCCGAAAACCTGGTGGGGAAGACTCTGCCTTTGATGCGGAAGCTTCTGGGTTGTGCAACTCTGCCCTTGATGAATGGAGGAGCTTAATTCATGGGTGAAATATTAGGAAGCCCATTGTGACCACACAGCTAAGCCACAGCTTTTATTGGCAATAAAGCTGCCTTTTTTTTTTTTTTTTAGCTTCCATCTGGGAAATACTGCAATATCTCTCTCTTAAGATATTTTCTCATATGCATCCAGATTTCTCAAGGATGGTTTGACAATTCTACTATGTCATTGCCATTATTGTCTTTCAGGAAAAATGATACCCAATATTTTTGCAAAAAGATATGAAAGCACATTCTACATCACAGAGATTATACAGAAGATTATTTTCATTCTCAGCCATAAGCAAACAGATGATACAGGAATAAAAAAGGAATCACACACACATGTATCTTATTTGAAAATGTGGTATTTGATAGAGAAATCCAATTTTTAAAGTTTAAACCTTACCGTTTTTCACTGAAAACTTTAAACATATTTTAAAAAACATGTTAATTGATCCAAAATATAAAGAAAATGTTTGCACTTTTTGGAAAATAAACTACATGTGTGGGTTCCTAGGCTGAAATCAGATTATCATTTTATTGGGCTGCCCAGTTGTGCCAAAATAACTGGCTGGAAATTGAAAAATTCAATCATGACAGTTTTACTTATATGTTTCCCCTGACTAGACTAGTTGATTTGGCTTGGCATTTTGCATGAATTCATTAAATGATTTGTAAACAAAGGTGCAGAATTATGACATTCAGGTCCATAACTTTCGATGTTTAAAATACTGAACTATTATACACTCAAATCCGAAACTATTTAAAGTCAAACTAAATCAATTAATTTTATTTCAGAAAAAAATATAGCTGCCCTTTGCAAATACTTACTATGGAGAAATAGCATATATAGAGCATATTTCATATAACCATAGCTATTCTTTTTAGAAGAGACAGTAGAGAGGGAGAAAATAATAGAGATTCCATGATACACTATTTTCCCTTTTCCCAAAAGTATGCTGGTAAAAAACTGTGTTGTGTAATCTTTTCCCCAACCAGAACCCCAAAATCCCCAATCTTATTACCTGTTTTCAAGCAATGAACTGAAGGTCATCTTATCCAGTCCCAGATAATCTGGCAGCAAGTTTGACCAATTCCAGTTCCATTTTGTGATGGCTGTCTGTTGATAAATGAGAAGATGCTATTGTTAGTTATTAATCAGAGTTAATATGATCAGTAAATTAAAGCTCCAGCTGTGATAGACTAACTAAGAAGGAGGGGGGTCCAGAACAAGGACTTAGACAGATAACATCAATCATGCCCACAGAAGAAGGTTTTTATTCCAATAAGACAGCAATTAATTTATAAATCCATTTGGGGATGTAGTCATTATTTATAAAAATATAAATCAATTTCTTGAGTCATTATTCTTCCAAGTGTTAATGGCATTTGCCCACCAAGTTTCTCTGAGAGAGTGACTCTTTGGAAACCAAAGCAAAATAACTGGCACCTTTTCACCTATCATCTCAATTTTTAGTTTTTTTCAGCACCCAGAAGTTTGACTTAAAAATAAATTTAGCAGTGCTAAGATTCAAATTATAAGACCCAGTTTTATTCGGGTGTGATATTAATGTTATCCTTTTTGGTTAAGAAATGCATTAAAGGGGAGATTACAAGGACCTATAAAGACACACAGCATAAATTATTCTCTTTTTTTCTCATTTAATAGATAATTTCGCAACAGAGTAAGGGGAAAAATTAGTGTGAAAAATAATCTCATAATTCAGAACTCAATAAAACATGTTATTTATTTAAATAAAGTAAGGATAATTTAGCAGCCACAATCATGATTTATGGTTTGGAGCAATCTAATGTAGAATGCAGAAAAGCAGCCAATAAGCTCAAACTTATACAATTATTTGGTTCTAAAGTATTATAGTTGCTTATGTTGCTAAAAACTAAATCGTTTTGGAAATAAGAACCCAAGCCGGAGTCTAAAATCCAACAAGAACTATCCCCTGTCACCTGCTGATTAATCGAGCACTACAGTCCTGTCATACAGCAGGAGAATTCTGCCCCAGGTTGTCAGCATTTGAAGGTCTTATTCTACTACAGTATTGATGAATGTAGACTAGAGCTGGAGCAGGCATGGTAAAAATATTATCTGCATCCCGAATTAGGCCAATGTTTTAATTCTTATGTTCGTCAGAGCTCTAGGTCAAGCAATCCTTCTCTTCTGCCCTGTTAATTTAAATTGTCTGTCAAGAAGCTTCCGGGAAAAGTCACCAAAAAGAATGAACACAGCAAAAGCACCAGCAGATTAAACACTTCGGCATAAAGATGGCCTTTTTAATGTTAACTGTTGAAACCCGCAGCTCCAACCACGGCACAATCAGACATGTAAAAACACGTGGTGTTTACCACTTTGCCTTTACTCCACATACCCAGATTGTTAGCAAATTCATTCCAAATTCAGGACGGTGTTGAGGGTATAAAAAGCAAATTAACCTCATAGCCCTTAAAGCCGTGCTCTTTTTCTAATTAATTTTAAAGTAAACTATTTGTTAATTTACTGGACACCTTCATGAAGACAGCAAGATGGATTGTGAGGGTGTGACTGGGGGGTGGGAGAAGGGGGTCGGGAGGGGAAGAATGTTACGTTACCAAATGCCTGCTTCTTCAGACCTTCTGTGGACACAGCCTAACAGCTGTCCCCTCTGCCCGCGGTGAACCGACCGGATCAAAGGTTACATTTCACAGACCAAACAGATGAATCAGTTTGACAAATACGAAGAAGGTAAAATAACTTTTTCAAAGTCAGTTTGTACTAGGCACGCAAATAAGAGCGGGGCCTTTTGCTTCCTAGGAAAAACCCTCTGAGTAAATAATCAAAGGCAAAGCTTTTTTTTCTTCTTCTTTTCTTTTCTTACTATTATAAAGAAAGCACACATTTAAATTACAACTACCATTTAATTTCCGCATACCTGGTCTAACGCGTTTTCACTGAACACCTTATACACACGGAAAGGGTTAAAGGCAGAAGGCTGATCTTCCCCTCTCCTCAAGGTCATCCTTAAAGGTCGGATGGATAATGGCTTTTCCTCTGAACCATTCATAGAACACAGCTGTTCTTTTAAATATTCCTTCAAGGAAAAAAAATTACAAGTCATGATAGTGAGACGTATAGATTCTCTTTAAAAATAAGCTGATTAAAAAAAAACTGATCAATATCCAAATTTACCCTTTTCAACACATTTTCAAGTTTCCAGTTTATTACTTGCCTCAGGACAGAATATGTTTTCAGCAGATACATAGCAGAGTAATCAGCAGTGCAATAAACCCATCAAAACTAGGTAAACTTAATGTATAGTATAGATTATAAGACCATTTAACAAATAATGACTATATGTTTGCTATATCAGAATCTTATTAACAGGTATTGTCTTGTCATTGGTTTATGTGTTAACATGTCTGCTAAAACTTCTTCTAAACTCAAGTACCTGATGACCCATGGTACAAGATTGCCCATTCATTCATTAAGTGTACTTAAAGTGCTTGTGTACCCCATACTCAGAAAATACTAAATATTCTAATATTTTACTGCAAGCAGCTTCATTCTATGCAGAATTAATTATAATGTAAGTTCCTAAACTCTGTCTCCATGCTGTGAATGAAAAACGTCAAAGTTCAGTAGAAGATCAAAATATTTTATTCTAATCCCCCAACTGCCAGTGGCAGCCTGTGCAAAAAGTCAATTTAGGGCATTATACTTCATTTTCCATCCATCAGTAAATAGGGTGAACATTCCCAATCTATTTTTGTGGACATTTTATGGATATTTCATAGTTCTACAAACTAGATTTAGATTATTAAACAGGAACAAAAATCTTCTCCATCATGATTTATGCAAGTAAAAATTGGTAAAAGGAATAAAATCTGTCTTCATAGAAGAAAATGCTTTGCTTTGGCTAATAATATTTCTCTATCGGTTTTCTCTCATAGGGCTATATTTTTATTTTGTTTCCACTATTCAAAAAAAAGAAAGTGCTCTGTTGTAAGTTGCAAGCCCAGTGGTTTTCTCCCTTGTTACTTTCTCTGACCCCTCTGATACAAGGGTAGACACTTGTCTCTACCCTTCCTTAAAAGCTTCAGATTCCTTTTTTGCAACACTGCTTTCACCAGTTTACCGCTAATCTGGTATATTTTTTCAAAAGGCATCCATTCTTTCATGAATACACTTCCAGTGCGAGTGTGGTTACTTCAAAGCTGACTTCTCTACTCATTGTTCTCTCCACCAGGGTCGTGATCTTAACTCCCACACTCACTGAAGCCTAGAGTCACGCTTCTCATCTGTGGTCACGGCCAAGATCTTCAACTACCAAATGGACATTTATGCTTAGACATCGCACCTTTATCTCAAAGACAAAATATCTTCTATGTTGTGTTTTTTTTCTTTTTTTGCTATAAATATATATATTTTTTAATTCAAAGTGAATTGGCAGTAATATACCATAAATTTTTATTTTGACACTCATAGAAATAGTCATGCAGAAAACCCCACTTTGAGTACAGAAGGCTTGGCCACATTTAAATCACTGAGAACTAGAGAGAAAAACTATCACAAACTGTAATAGATCTTACATTCATAATTAGTCCCCAGTCCTTATTGTGATATTGCACCGTGCAATTGTTATATGCCAAACTAGTGTAAAAGCAAAAACAAACCAAAGAAAGAAAGCTCGAGAAAGACGAAACACCTTTGAACTCATTTGCCCTCAAAATTTCTCTGTCTTTATCAACGGCACATGCATTCTTCCTCTCACCCAGACCTATACCCATACATGCTTCTGTATTAATAGGATATTTTCAAATAATATCCAGCAGCCCAGCTGAAGGTGCCAAAGACTCATAGTGCTACTTATCAATTGAGTAAAAATCCCGATGCAATTTTACCCACAGCATAAAAATGCTGAAAGTAGCCATAGGTACTGGTTACTCTTGTGGTGATGTTTGGGTTCATTGCCTCGGTTTTTAATAGTCACAAAACAAAGCTCTCTCTACTTTATTTAGTTCCAACCTCACCTTACTTTGTGCCTTGTACCCTGAAACACCGTGTCATGTGTGGTCAGTATAATAAGCCACCAAGGACCTAGCTCAACAGCCCATCTGACAGTCATTGCCCTGTCTGTAAGTATGTCCAGTTATAGCAAAAGAAAATGGTTAATGGAAGAAAATTGGATGGTGCACCAGTGAAGAATCTTACATACATCAAATCTCAGAGCATACTTGCATTTACATTAGAACCACTGTCTCAGAGTTACATGAGTTCTGTAAGACTAGGAGCAGCATTTGGATTCCCAGAAAATAGCAGATGGCTGGTGCCCAATAAATATGCAACCTCATTTTTATTGGTTGTGCTTCATTCTCAATACCAGTGTTGACTGGTCTTTTGGGGATTGGATCTTTTAAATATATGACTATTCTCTCAGTTTGGCAATCTATACCAGCCACTACTTTCCTTGGAACTACTGTAATACCACTTTACTAAGGACCTGAGGGTAATCATCCAGCACCTTCTGTTCCTCAGTAGTCATTCCAGCTTCTTTGGTCAATCTGGGTGGCCAGAGAGACATACCAATGAAGAATATGATGTAGCAATGAAGGACTTGCTTGTTGTCAGCCAAGGCCCCACATTCCAAAGTTTCCCAACTAGAAATTCCAAGGAAGCTATGAAGGATCCACAGCATCAGTGAATAGGCTGTTCTACTTGGTAACAGTTACTTACTGAGTTCCACTGCCTTAATTTCTTACAGCCAAAACTTCTTCCCATCCCACTCAGGTTTTATCACTGAACATGTGGCAATATCAATACCTGTTTTGGGGGGTTTTTTTTTTGGACTGGTTGATGAGCTCTAATGAAAGCCAGGGAACAATATTTTTACTTGAAGCAATGTTTGGATGGATAATAGTGGGGAAAACATGTATATAACTGAGTTGGGAAAAAAAATCATGGTACAGTTTAATCCACACCTGGACATTTATAGTTTTTAAGGCCTATTTCACTGAGATAAAACACCATATCATTACATTATTCATTTTATATAATTTTTACTATTCCCCCAAAATATATTAAGATGTTTGCAAACAAAAGCATACAGATGTCCCATTCCAATTCAGACACATAAAATCAAATTTAAAATCTGATTAAATGAGCAAACTTTCAATATTTCAAATAAATGACTGAGCTACC
Source organism: Myrmecophaga tridactyla (assembly GCA_004026745.1). Taxonomy (NCBI): domain Eukaryota; kingdom Metazoa; phylum Chordata; class Mammalia; order Pilosa; family Myrmecophagidae; genus Myrmecophaga; species Myrmecophaga tridactyla. The sequence continues at coordinate 44,404 of PVIY010014346.1, read as the reverse complement.
TGCTATTTTACATTTTTTGCTAAAACATGAAATACATGCAAGATCAGAGGCTTAACCCAACAGAGTGGTGGACAACCATATCGTTGGTTCTAACCAGAGCCCATGCATTAATGAATTGTCTTGGGTTAACCCACTAGAGCTGCTCCCTAACATGGTTCAATATTCTGAAGTTTTTTCGTTCTGTAAGAAGTGTCCAACTTCGCCAACACAAGTCTGACCCCTCAGGCACACAGCTACAACTTTCTTCAAAAAATTCTGAAGAATTTCACAAATACCGGATTTGCACATCAGCTTAACTGTCACAAACACACAATTTACAAACCGCACCTCCAGTCGCTATAGCTCACAACTAAACCGAGCTTATGAGCCACGTTACTGTTTGAACCATACAAATAAAACCTACGTGGCTTCCATGCAGCTCTTTCAGTGCGAATGCAGTACAGCCAAGTTGAATAGATTCTATTAATAATGCAATATTGAGTTTGGTATTGACTTTAAAGAGTATTAGCACCTCCTTGACTAACCCTTAGCAGCCAGCAGATGCTGCCTCAGGCCAGTACCCACCTAATTGCTCGGTAAAAAGGCCGTTTCCCTACCTCATTGAGCTGCATGATGTGATAAATTTGCCTCAGGTACTCACTGCCACCTGGTTTGTGGCAGAGATCCAGGACCATCGTGTTTATTTTCTGCTCAGTCAGTTCAAGAGCAATCTCTCCTTCTTCTGAGGCTGTACTTTTCTCCATTGTCATAAACGCGCTAATACAAAGAAAGCATATCAATATCAGCAGCGAAGAATTTAAAGACGGAAAATAATCAGAGATTGAGTGTGGAGAGTCAATGTAAATCTCATATTCCAAGAGCCCATAAAGATTTCGCTCAAATAGGTTAAGCCTTCCCAAACCGCTGCGACTCCCATAAACAGCGCCTTAGAATTAAGCACCTGAAAGCATTTAAAAAAAGTGAATAGTTTCTTTTAAAACATTTCTTTACTACATTTATACTCCAAGCTATAAAACATTTTCCCATTACTGCAATTGTTGAAATTGCTGTAATCATGGGATGAAAACAAAACATTTCTTTTCAAGAACATGCAAGAAATAATTTGTAATTTTCTTTTTTGAGGAGGAAAAAGTATCTCTGATGCCGGAAATAGCTTTGGTATTCTTTCTTTTATAGATTCCTCTTTACACCTGTTGTGGAACACATTAAAGACTAATTAAAGTGTCAAAAGGGGGAGCCCATTATGCTAAATATAGGCAGTGAAACTACACTGGGTATTTTAAATTGGCCTTTCCACACTTGTTGCCTTTTAAAAATGAATGCCCCTCTCCTGGTTCTTCTCTGTAACAGAGACTTAGCAAAAGTCACTACTCTGATTATTCTTCTGGAAAAAGGATCTACTATCACCACACCAAGAATGTACAAGATATATTACTGAAACATTTCTTTTTTAAGAATGCATATGCTTATGGATAATTTTAAACATTACTTACATGGTAAGAATGGATGGTGAGTTTCTTTTTTTTTTTTTAGTCTCAAACTAGACCAGAGCCAAAAAAAAAAAAAAAAAAACCCAAAAAACCATGATCCTCAACTTACATGGTATACATTCCACACTAATTTTCTTATTACGATTGCTATTGGGATCATGTTAGGCTTTGCAATCTAAGAATTCTTAAGAAAACTCATGGTTTTCCACTGTTTCCCAGACTAAATGAAATTTACGGTGGTGTAATCAGCTGTATACTGCAGTTCATTACTGAAATTTTGCCATGATTATAAAATTAGTTCTGCTAAGAGTCAGTGCCGCTGACCTAAAGACTGAACCAAATCATACCCAGCTGCTGGACATTAACTTTGATATTGCTTCCACATGTAGCCTCAAAACATCCTTCTCAAAAAAAAAAAAAAGAGAGAGAAACAGGATTTGGTAAAAAAAAAAAAAAAGCAGATCCTACTCTGTCTTAGAGATATCCATTAGTGAGAGTAAATCTTTTAAAACCATGCTACAATTAAAGAAGTTTGCAAGTATCTTTTTTGAAGGTGCACACACAGGTTGCAAGCAAAATTTCTTGTCAGGTTTTGTAGAGGCTGACATTGAAAAAAGTTGAGGCCCTCTGACAAAAAGAGCGTCTCAGCGTCAGCCCCGGCATTGTATCCTTTCCTGTCCATCACTGTGCAGGTGATGCAAATGATTGGATTCAGTCAATGCTATGATTAATGAGTTCCTCTCTGGATTTGGGACTGCCTATCAATCATGTCATTAGGGAGAATGTGCCCTGAAAGAGGCAGACCTTAGCCAAGGAATAACTGCATTAATCTTAATCTGTATATGCACCCAGCCAGCCAAGTCAGGGTCACCATGATGAAAAACAATAATCTTCAACTCGACAAATTACTTTGCAAAGACAGGCATTTCTTTACTTTTTTGGGCTGCGTGTTCTCCAGAATCTAAGTTGACTGTTTACAGCTTGAGTGTTACTACAAAGTGAAGGTTATTTTAATGAATAGTAATGCTTTCAGGCAGTATGCAAGACAGGCAACGCTTAGAGCTGCCACCTTTTCCACTGCAGTTATTTTCACAATTTCCATAAAATCAAAGTTAAATCTGGATGCAAGTGAAAGAAATCTAGCTAAATGATATCACCTAGTTCCTACATAATCTTCAGGGGGAGTTAAGACTCAATTTAATGAAACTAGAAAACTATTTTAAATTCTACATTCATATATCGATATATATATTCATATATATCGATATATGAATGTAGAAATACATATATATTTCAATATATAGAGAGAAATACATATATAGAGAAATATATATATATTCAGTAAAGCTTAGGCAACCTTCCACCTATATATAGACATTATGGTTTCAAATACATTTTTTCTCATAGTATGAATCAACGTATTGAATGATCATTGATTTGTGAGAAATACTTACAGGAGGAAGTTCATTTCTATCTCAGATAATCAATTTGAGGTAAAAGTCAAGAAGAAACATTCCTAATGCCCAAATCTAAGAGATTGTTATCTAAAGTGAGGTAAGTCAAATTTTTATTGCTTTTTCAAATAAATGCAATATATAACTTGAAATCTGCATGTTTATATATGGATATCATATATAAAAATTGTAAGAAGAACAATTGTGCTAATTTTATAATTAGTCAGAACCTCTGAGGGCTGTAAAACATTTTTAAAATCAGCAGTCTTGTAACAGATAACTAAACAATATTTTGGCTCATTGCTGGTAAGTTAAATATTAGCTAGACAACTCCCTCCTATAGGATATCAGATGTGTTAGTGCTGTTTACAAAAATTAAACCAGAGTCAACTTTTAAGGAAAATATTTTACTTACAGATTCCAGAACGTGGCTCTCAGTATGTAACTCAGACATTGATTTAAATTGACTTTATTCGAAAGAAGGGCTCCTAAATCATCAGTATCATAAATTCAACTCTAATCCAGCCCCATTATTTTTACTGTTCATTTTCCTCTCTGTTTTATAACCATGGACAAGGATATCTTGGCCTTAATCTTTTAGTTATTGGACTAAAGCCAGTAAATTGGAATCGAATGAAAATGTAAAGATTAGGAAGGTCTCTAAGCATTTACCTGACTGCTATTGCTACCCATGGGCACCCCAGGGGTAAATTTCTAGAAGTCAGTATGACAGCACCAGGAGAATCATGATTACCTACTTTTCCCTATTTGGATTCATATAAAGTTTTATACCTTAATATCAATAAGTAAAGATTATTAGTTATCATACTACTAAGCAGTGGATGCCATGTATTTTAATAGTTAATAAATAACAAATCCTAGTTCTAAGTTTGATACTAAGTGCTTTATGGATGTTATCTCATTGAATTTTTCAAAACAACCCTATCCTTACTGAAAGTGAGGCTTTGAGAGATTCCATAACTTGCCCAAGATCATTCGCCTATGAGGGATATGCACTTGTCCAACTAACTCCAAAGCCTGAACTCCTCATCATTCACTTTCACTACGACTGAAAGTAATCGTATTTTAAATGTCTTTTAGTGGTTTTCAGCAGAAAACTATACTAATACTTGCCAGCACACGTGAATATATTCTAGAAGAATGGGGCAGTGTGTGTGAGGATGCTGTAGAAGAAGGGGCTTTTGTAGTAATTTGTAGATTATCTGAACCAGAACTCTTTTATCAATATCACACAATTCTATCCCTGAAGAAGAATTTTACGACAGGAGAACTCTATGTACATATTTAAATTCATCAGGGACACTTAAAAATCTTTGTAATACCACAAATCACTCAGCTCTTGGTGACAAACCTATGAGAAGGCTGACATTTTCATACAGAAACAGCTGGGTGTGTTTATAGCTCTAGTGTGATATGCCCCAGTTGCCCTCTGGGATTCTTACATTACCAGATGAAAAATGTGTACCTTTTTGACAATCAGGTACACAGAAAGCAATAAAAAGCCTTTTATATCCATTAATTCCTTCTTAATTTAATCCCCATGCCCAATCCATTTACAAAATGCTTCTGGCTATCCACTAGATACCTGTTTGCACAATGAAAAGGACTGAAACTAAATTCTCCTGGGCTTAACTACCACCCTTTTCATCAGAAACCTTTAGATGGTGACTAAAAAAAGTATAATGTTCCAGTATATCAGTGGGCTTCAAATTTTAATAACACAAGGAACTTCTACCAATCCTGTTTTTAATGGAATACTTATCTTTTCCTACATTCAACAAAGTTCCCATGCAATTAGCAAAATGCTCACTGCTGCCCCTCTAACAATATTTTGCTGTTGTTTATTGGTGATTTTTCTTATTGTGACTGTGGTTGATCAAATTAAGTGAAAGAAAAATATCTTTTGAAATGATCGAGCGTGCCTTACCATTCAGTGCTCAATTTTCTTGCTTTCAACAATTGACCTTCAATCCAGTTGGGCTTTTGCTGCTCCACGCTCTGTATGACCTGTTGGGTCATTTGATTAGGGCTACTTGTCTTTCCTATGATGCTTTCCAAACATGCACAGATTAAACCGAGTTTCTCTTTACTCCATCTGTCAAGGGAGGCACCTGTTAAAAGTTCCACAGTGTTGCTATCCTCAAATATCCGACATATAATTACAATCAAGTTCCAGACAAGCAGGCCAGCTTTCTTCAATTCAACAAAGTTTTTTGACATTTTTCTCTCAGACAGAAAAAAGAAGTATCTAATTGGGGGAGGCAAACATGCAATCACTGTAGGTAACTTGCTGATTACAATAGATACTGCCTGTGCAGCAAGCCTTGTGAAGCCTGGGGAAGAAAAGAAAGAAAAGGCATGATTAATATTAGCATTCATATTCCATTACTGGGTTGTTTTGAGTGCTGTGTGGGGATGTCTAATTTCTGTGGAGAAAATTGTCGAAAAGAGCAGGTGCTTGACATCTTCCGACAGAATTCTACCAGGGTCTCCTGCAAGTACTGCCTAAAACCCCCAAATCCCAACTCTAAGCAATGCTAAGTCTGCTTTTTGTTTTCCCTCTCACAACTGAAGATTAGAAAACTCAGAATTATTATTTATATTTTTACCTTTTAAAGCTGCAGCTTTGAAGGACCTAGATGTCCTTCTAACTGACAAATGTAAAGATGCCCTTGCTGGATTTTAAAGCCTTTGGTACTTCTGACTTCCCTCAAGCCTTACTCTTCTCTTGAAATCCCTGACAGCATCCTTCCAACTCTTCTCAAGACTGGCTCCTTCTCTTTGTTTAGTTCTTAGTCCAAACGTCACTCTTCAGAGACTTTCCCAGAACATCCCATCTAAAACAGTTCCCTCACATCCTTCCCATCCCAGTCCTCAGTCCCTCTCTAATATGGGACTCTGTTTTGCTGCCTTTATTACAGCACTTAGCACCATCTAATAATAGTCTCCTTTTATTTGTTCATTATCTTTCACTCTCCACTGGGATATAAGCTCTATGAGGGTGCTGCTGAATCCTAGCACTTAATACCTGGCAATATAATAGTCATCAACGACTAATTGCTGAGTAAATGGGCCAATAGGTTGGTTCATGTTCACCTCTACTATTCCCCTGCACTCCTTTGTGACCCTTGCTAATTTCACTTCCTCCTAACACCTCTTAATGTGGATTTTTGCTAAAGAGTCTTGGTCCCCTGACTGTTGGTTCTATATGCTCTTCCTTGCTGAAGAATTAATAGATTCCTCCCTTCCTAGAGCAGAGCTTCTCAGTGTTGGAACTACTGACGTTTTGGGCTGGATAATTCTCTGTTGCACATCGTAGAGTGTTTAGCATCATCCCTGACTTCTACATCCTAGATGCCAGTAGCACTCCTCCAGTTGTGACAACCAAAAATGTTTCCAGGCATGACCAGATGTTCCCTTGAAGGCAAAACTATCTGGGGTAAGAACCACTCTTCCAGATGTATCCAGACTCTCCAGTCTTGGTCTTTCTCCAGGGTTTGCAACCCTAGAACTCCAGCTTCCTGTTGGGCATTCCCATTTCTCTGTCCCATACTCCATTAATGCAATAATAACTAAAACCAAATTCATTATTATCCTCCCAAACTGACTTCTATCTCCTCACTTTCCTCCCCTCCTCCCCTTTCCTTGCCCTCCCTCCCTCCCTCCTTCCCTTTCTTCCTTCCTTTTAAATGTTATTTTGATCCTTCATACCCAATCTTCTTTCTCCTAGTCTCTCTCTCTGACATCCAGCTCCTCCTCTCTGGGACCAGGGTTACCTACCTACTTCAAGCCCTTTCTCAGGGCTGGTACCTCCTGACTCATCTCATTGCTCCCCTGCATTGCAGTTTTTGGAACTGCAGAACTCTCCTGACTCATCTCATTGCTCCCCTGCACTGCGATGACAAATTCCTACATGATGACTGTCCTTACACAATTTCTCTGCTACAATTGTTTTCACTGCTCACCACTGTTACAAGATCAGTCTCCATAGCCTTGCCATCAAAACACTTCACAGTCCAGCCGCAGCATGTTTCTATGAACCTTCTCTATGAGACCTTCAACATGCTTTATCCTTTGTTTTTAGGCTTTTAAAAGACTCATCACTCCCACAGAGACTGCCCTCACTTTATATTTACCCAGATTCTTCAACTCTTAGTTCAAAGTCTTCTCCCTTCTTCTAAATTTATTTGAACATATTATCCATATGACTATTTTCTTAATTAATGCCTAATGTGCCATGCTGTGCCATCATTTGTATTATTACCTATTGTTGTTTATATTGTTTTTTATGGTATATTATTTATGGCTTCATGAGTTGTCTCTACAACTAAACTAAAAGCTTCTCAAGAGAATGGAAAAGGATCTCATAGCTCTTTGAGTATCCCAAAAAGCCACAGAATTTTGATATATACCATGTGCATAATTGAATTTGAACATTGAAACTGAGTGAGAAGCAAAAAGAAGATAGCTTCAAGTTCTTCAATAAACATTTTTTACTGTTTTTTTTTTTTTTTTTTACATGGGCAGGCACCGGGAATCAAACCCGGGTCCTCTGGCATGGCAGGCAAGCATTCTTGCCTGCTGAGCCACCGTGGCCCATCCCATCTTTTACTGTTTTACAGAATAAAAAAAGATAATAAAACATGAAAAAATTTCAAGATTTTTTTTTTAACTTTTAAACAAGTTCTGCTATTCCAAAAAGTGCAAAACTCCTAGAAAACTTATATCTAGTCTAGTGACTCCTCAGAAATTCACAACAACATCAGAATCACTTATAAAATTATCTGGAACAGTCCATATAAATTTATAAAAACAGATACAAACCAGATTTGAAAAATCTCCTAAGACTGTTGTATTAAATAAGATAATGAATATAAAAGCAGCTTGTTTTGTACCTGGCAAAAAGAAAAACAGTTCCTTGATGAATGTTTTTTTAATTTAAATGAATGTTTACATGTGACTTAAAATATAGATAATAAAAAAAATTTTTAACCCCCTGTGATCTTAAATTATTTTAGCTATTTAATGTTTCTTTATGTGTTTAGGTCTCATATTCCTTATTCTACTGTCAGGTACTCAAATTAAAAGATTATGTCTTATATTCACTTCTGTCCTAAAGAGGTTTTAACTGCAGATCCAGAGTAACCATTTCACAATCCAAGTACATATCAGGTAATAATGCTATAAATTCATTTTCCTGTCTTTATTTAATTAAATAAATCAAATTTCTGTCTAAGCCAAAACTGACTATAAGATGTCATTTATTGTACAATGCATACCAATGTCAAAGATGGCAAGGAAAGAAAAAAATGTATGTCAGAATGGATGAAATATATATATATTTGTACTTATCATTTATATACATGTGCTCTTATACTAATACATTTTGTGGATTATAAAATATGCAAGAAAGAAAACTTACAAAGAATGACTTAAAGATAAAATAATGTTTTAAATTAATTTTTATTTTATTTTATTATTAATGCTACAAAATAGCAATAATACTTTAGTGAGGATAATGTGATTTAATATGCTTGAATATTTTTAAAATCTAGCCTTAACACTTCATGATACAGTGATTCGAAGGCCAAGTTCTAAATTCAGTTTGTTTTATTACTTGATTTTAACAGCTGCCATAGGTGAAAATGCCACTGCACGAAGATACGTACACATGGAACAGTGTACCATTAGCTGAGCTTACTAAATAATGGCACTCGTTTTTCAATTTCAACCACCAAATACACAAAGGCTATTTGAATAATAAGTGTCCATCTTCCTTGATATTAATTAGTTGTTGTTGTTGCAAACAAATAGAAAAAATATTGCATTTTTATAGTTTTCAGAAGATTTAAGTATCACTGAAACACTTCATTTGGAATAAAACGTTAGAAAATTCTGTTCCAAGTTTTTAAGTGTGCAAATATAATCTGTAGGTGACACTAGCTAAGATTTCAGGTTTTCCCATAAAATAAACCATCTTGATTACTTCCAATAGCTCCTAGTGTCTTTCTGCAATAGATTTATTTCTCAACAATTTGCTAATGAACAATGCCATAAGTACATTTTCCTTGCAGTGGCTACCTCTGTTACCTCTCTCCAGAATCCATTATTTCAGTTAAAGCATTTACTCTATCAGTTCTCCCATAAAGCATTCATTTTATTAAAAACATAATTTACTTTTGGGAAACATTCCTCTAATTGTTGTGAAAAACAAAACAACTAGCTCTTTGTTTATTTGCTCTTTGAAACAATGTGGCAAATGCCTAAGCTGAGCGATGTCAGAAACATTTGAACTTTGATCCAACTATATGGTAAATCTCCTATTTTTAAAAGATTTCCCTTTTTAAAATACTACATGGGAAGCCATATCAAATAGTTTCCCAATACATTCTCTCCCCACCCCGATCTGATTATATCATCATTATTTCACCATATAACATGGCTGAGAAAGAGCTCTTAGTGGGAAGAAAAGGTATTACGTGTGAGCTTTTCTGTTTTGGCATTGTTTGCTTTGTCTTTCCATTTCCAGGTTTAGCTTTAATCTGCAATTTAGGAAGAATATGTCAAAGCTACTTGTATGTTTTGTGAGGGTCGGTTTTGTTAAAGTTAAATTCTGCCCCATATAGGAAAATTTGTATTCATTACCATACACTGAAAGCTAATGAAGGACTGAGGTTGCCGCTGTCCGTCCCCCCCCCAGCCCGCCCAAAACTGAGCTTCTTCACCGATTGTCCCCAACACAGGACTGACTCACAGTCCAAAAGAGCAGTCCGGTGATGATCTCCACATGAAATTTTAGTAAAGTTTAATTTCCTTTTTTCTTTTCACATGCCAAAGAATCATCTTGTATATGCCCTGAGGTATGTGGGTCCATTTGGAAATAGACTTCAAGCACTAAGGGGAGCTATCTTATTTACAGGGTATTCCTCGCCTCCAATGCAGTGCCCGAACATTTTGACATAATTAGTAGTATAATTAATTATATATCTGAATGTGGTTAAAGGGGAACTGTTAAGTTGTGTATGCGGTACTAGAATAAAAAATTTTTTAAATCCATGGAACTGCACAACACAGTGAACCAAAATTAATCCATAAACTACAGTTAATAGTCCAATTATAAAAATATTCTTTCATCAGCTGTCATAAATGTACCGCCCCAATGCAAGGTGCTAATACTAGCGTGGTGTATGGGAATCCTGTATACTATGCATGATTGTCTGTAAACCTACAACTTCTCTAATTTAAAAACAAAAAACAGTGGCTGTTTTATAATACACATTACTAAGTAAATATTATTGAATTAATAAAAGAATGAACAACTGATTTAATGCCCAGCATATAAATGGTATCTGTTTTGTATATTGTTAGTGAACAAAAGGTTGAGAAGTGGTAGCCTAAAAGTCTCTGTAGCATTTCAGAAGGCAGAAATGAAGACCAATAGCTTTTTCCAATTGTCATAGCTACCTGGAAGACAAAACATGCTTTAAAAAGTCACTTTCTTTCACTACTTTCTTTTATATACTCATGTGGCCTGGTACCCCTTTGTGGCTCACTGTATGTTGTCCTTCTTCCCAGACTGATAATTTGATGAAAAACATTGTTTAGGAAGGAAAATTCAAACAACTGGTATCTATAAAGTCAACAGTTTTTGGAACCAGAGCTCTTCGAGATGTTGTGGAGGAATTCCAAAATGTTTGAAGAAAGCAAAATTGTTCATGAAGAAGGATTTGAAAGTCATAAGCAAAACTGTGCTGCTTGTGTAACATCCTATATTAATTATAGATCATTCTTCTAAATTGCTCAAAATGTATGAAACATCCAAAAACTAAAACGAAGGAGAAATGGCAACTCTTAGTCAAGAAAGAACTTAAGTAATGAAAAGCTGACATTTTCCAATTTCAATTAAATGGCTTTACTAGATTCAAAGACAGTTTAATAGGACTTGGACAGAATTAAGACTCTACTATGAAAGGTCACAGATAGATAATTGATTTGAATTTGTAATATAAGGTTGCTGGATAAGATCCACATTATTTAGGATCTTCCAGGAAGAACAGTGAAAGAAAGGCTAGTCCCTTCAATTGACTTTGGTGGTTTAGTGGGATTAGTGTTGCAACGCTTCCTTAGAAGTAGTGAAAAAAAAATATTTTACTTTAAAGATGAAATTAAAAGGGGAAAATTTTACTTTAAAGATCCTAAAAAAAGAATCATGAACATAAATACATAACATACATTCAAAGGGGTCTTGTGAAATTTGGGGAAAGTAGAAACATCTAGATAGGTAAAAAACATTTCAGAGAGGACTTAACAAGATAAATGAATAATGTAGGTAACTGATGGTTCTTAAATATACTTGGTAGATGTACTGTCCTGAATAGGAATAATGTACTGAATTCAGAACCATGGGTATTGGGGGAAAAAATCTGTCAGAAAAATCGATGTAGTTACTAAATGGGGTGCTAATTTTTACCTAGACACTGTACATGTAGGTATGTTAACAAGGGAATAGAAAGTTATGACTGGTGATTGCAAGGAGAAAAAAAGAAAGAATAATTAAACAATATCAGAACAATCTACTTGAGCGTATGAATTTTAGATTACTCATTAGATTTAAAGGAAATAAAGTGAAAGCATATACTAGTCTGTGAATGCTATCATGAACACAAAATATCAATGAAAATTCTCAACTAGTGGTTAGGTAAAGAAGAGAACCATGAGTTACTTTCATCTCCAGTTTTCTTGATTATAGGGTTCACAGTAAAGAGAACTAAGAGTCCCAAATATATTTGGTGGAAGGAAGATTAATATATAGTTTCTCAATCTTATAAGTTTTAGAATTTTACTTGATTACATATCCTGGAAAAATTCTTCCTCAGGGTGTTTCCTTAAAGAAAAACAAATGTCCTTACCTTTGCTTGATTTTTTCCTTCTGGTGTCTTTTGGAATATAATTCCATTCTTTTGGAATGCTCTTGAGCAAACACTCAGGAACCTCGTGCGCATTTAGGTTGGCCCCACAGTCTTTCCCATGGCCCAACACAGATGTGATCTGCCGTACAGTGTCCTTGACAGCATCCTGCAGGGCCAATCTCAGGCAGTGGGTCACCTCCGGCTCCGACTCCACACACGCTGAGGCTTTAAAAGCAGAAGGCATATATTATGGCAGCCAGAATCTGGCCAGTCATCTGGGCCTTATTTGACTGGGAACTCAGTTTCGCAATAATCTAGTTACATCTAAGAGACAGTAGAGCTACTTCTACCTCAGAAATCATATGATTGATAAACAGCCAATAAACATTTGAAAAAAAATGTTTCTTCTTACTAATCAAAGGAATGGCAAAATAGCAGTGAATAAAAATATTTGCTAAAAACTGGGTAGTTTCAGACTCTGCTGAATTATATGATCTTTTTAGATGGCGATTTAGCAGTCATATCAGAAGCTGTAATACTTTACTTTCCTGTTTACTCACTTATTCCTTCTCCAGAACTTTACCATAAAGAATTATGATGATGCAGAAGATATAAAAATATACATCATACACATACACATAAACTAAAAGAATGAAAGGATGGACTCTACAATGTTAATGATGGTTATCAATAGCTGGTAGAATTTCAGGTGATTTTTCTCCTTTCAAGCCTCTGCATCTACAAATGCTTATGGCAGGGATAAGATACAGATAAGGAAGAGGGAAAAAAGAGAAATCAGAAGAAAAGGAAATAGGGAAAAGAAAGTAGAAGAACATATATTTGGTCAAGTAATACTTTGTCAGAATATTACCCACAGTTTCTTTATAGGCCAAATGTTAGAGTGGGTTCCTAGATTGCCAAGACATAGCATAGAAAAAATACACTAACAGCCCCAAAGTCCAGATGCTGTAATTCCAAACTATTAATTCTTGATTACCAGCATAAAGGAGAGAAGCAAGAGTAAGGGCCATCCAGATGACAATAATTTTTGTTGATGATTTTCCCTGTTATGTGTAATTTATTTCAACTTTTTGTTTCAATTATGTGAAACAAAAACAAAGAAACAAAAAATTCAGGTTGAGTCATATAATTTAAAGAATCCATGCATCATTATCTAATTGTTTTTCCAATGTTTATAATCAACATTAAAATCTGGAAATTTAATTTAATCTAGGAGGGATCTTAGTGTCCTTATTTATAAAATGGTGAGAGGAAAGGACAATAAGGACTGAACAAGATGATATTTAATTGTTTCTTTTAGTTTTGATTTTCCATGATTCTATTTAAGACTCCTAGGAGGAAAAGAACAAATATTTCACAGCCAAGTATATACAAAATCAATAAATGCTATGACTATACTACTTTCTTTCACAATAATTAGGTGCCTTTAGCAAGAAGCTGAGCAATTGTTCTAACTCAAAAGCAAGCTTTAGGTCACCAGCAGCAATTATATGAACTATATAAACCGAATGAATATATAGTTTCTATATGTTTGCAGTTTGCTGAAGACACTACTTATTATCAATTTTTCTGCAATATAATCTCCTTAAATGTGGCAATAACAAATATGACAAAACTTACCAAAAAAAGGAACTTCGTTATTTTTATTTGAAAATTTCTATCATTTAGAAGAATCAGAACAAAGATAATCTGGTGAGAGTTTTTCAGGCTAGCTATAAGAAAGATATATGCAATGAAGAACAATCTCATTTGGCTTTAGAAAAGCAATAGAAATGTATATCTGGATATGATCCTAAAGAAAAGGCTTTGGTTTGAATAATTATTCCTCTAACGTATCAGTTAACCAGAAGCCATAAGAAATAAGGTTTTCTGACAAATTATAAGGAGCTAAGGGGCCCCAAATAAGCACACATCAGTGAAAAACCACTGAAAATAAACTAGCATACTTTCTTGCCTTAGAAAATTAAAGTTTCTTTGTTGTTTCAAAAATTTAGACATTAGAAATTTAAAATTTTAAGCTGGACAGTATCTGTTTAATTCTTTCATATTTTTCAGATAAGGAAACTAACAGATGAAATGGTTCTCAAGTGATGAACCAGACTGTGAGTAGCAAGGTGAGAATGCCTTTCTCTTCTTGATCAGTTCAGTCAGTGGGACAACTAGGGGTGGGACTGTGAGTGCCTTAGAGCTCTCCTAATCTTCAAGTATATCCATATTCCCAGCCATTCCCAGAAACACACAGTCTAAGTTAAAACTGAGTGTCAAGCTTCCTAGTGTCCCTTTTCTATGTTTACTGCCATGTTTAAAACCTCCTCTATGAAAATGCTGGAGACAGTACTAAGGCCAATCCTCCTTCTACTGCACCTGCTCTCTAATGCCCTAAATTGGAAGAAAGTCTACAAACAGATAGAATTCTCTATTTTCTATGTGGTAATATTTGAATGACCCAAGTGCCCAACATTTCTGGCATTATATCCAAACCACCTTAAATCAAAGAATTAGAAAGACATTAATTTAATGAAGGCATTGCCATCCGTGAGCATGCTTTAAAATAGGCAAGTGTGGAGAAGTATTTCCAGAATGGTGGAATGAGAAGTTCAGAAAATCTGCTTCTACCAAACCAAACAAACAAAAAAAACAATGTTAGCATAAAAAACTTGTGAAAATGAACTTTTTCAGAATTCTGGAAATTAATCAAAGGTTTGCAACAATCCAAGGAGGATTTATCCAAGAAAAATGACTGTGCCTTTGGTAAGAAAGAGGAACTTTATGGCATTTTAACTTGCCCTAGTTCCACTGTCCTCTCCCTAATACTGTAGTAGTTTTGAAAACCAGCAGCCTTGGAACCATGGTGGTTGTGAAAGCCAGCAGCCTAGCAGTCACTGGATGAGCCAGAATGGATTTTGACCTACACCCAAACCCCATCCTCAGAGAATTGTGACTCTTTGACCTATCTGTAAGCTTATTGGAAAAGCACCACTCAGAGAGTTTATTTACTTCTCATGACTTAAACCTCACTGACTGGGAAAAGTCCTATCCCCAGGGTGTTTGCCGTAAACAATCAGAGTCAATTGTTTAACTTTGTAGCTTCCTGGGTTTGGGGGCAAACAAGAGTCTGGGCAAAAATCTAAAAAGGAAATTTGGAGAATGAGATGTCTACAGAGGGCAGGGACTTTGAGTAGTTCTGATATATTCCTGGGGATCTAGAAAGTCCACATGTATGCAATGCTGTGCACATTCCCACAAAAGATCTGAGAAGGTCCTTCTCTCTCATCACTGGCAGTTTGATTATCTGAGAAAGCAGGGGGTAAAGGCAAAGGAAGAGTCGTAAACTGCTGGAATACTGAAGATGTACTCCAACATGCATACACAGCGTCTCCAGAAAAATGTGGGATATTTAGTGGTTCAAGGCCTTTAAGTAAATCTCTATCAAATCATTCACTCATCACTAAGTTAATCAAGTAGTCTTTAGTGGCTGCTCACTGGAAAGAATATAGACTTTACAGATTTCGTCCAAGAGAGTCAGTAAACAAAAAAATAGCAGTAAGAACAAAGAGCGATAACAACAAAATCTGAGTGGGGAGGAATTTTACTAATGGGGTTGCCACATTACATTGTTTAAAATATCCAGTTTTCATAAAAAATAAAAAGGTAATAAAAAGTGTTGGCAAGGTTGTAGAGAAATTGGAACCTTCATATATTGCTGGTAGGATTGTAAAATATGGCAGCAATTCTGGAAAGCAGTTTGGCTGTATCTCAAAATATTAAGGACAGAGTTACAAAATGACTGGCAGTTCCTCTCCTAGGCATATCCCCAAAATAAATGAAAAAATATGTCCACACAAAAACGTGTACAAAAATGCTCATAGCAGCATGGCTTATAATAGCAAAAAGGTATAAATAACCCTCATTCATCATCTGTTGAATAGATAAATAAAATATGGTATAATCATGCAAAGGAATATTATTTGATGATTAAAAAGGCATGAAGTACTGACACATGCTACAGCATAAATGAACCTTAAAAATACCATGCTAAGTGAAAGAAGCCAATCACAAAAAGACCATATATTGTATGATTCCATTTATGTGAAATGTCTAGAATAGGGAAATCCATAGAGACATAAATTAGATTAGTGCTTGTCAGGGGCTGAAGAAAGACTGCTAATGAGAAGAGGTTTCTTTTGAGAGGGATTGAAATTCTCTAAAATTAAATATGGTAACGGTTACACAGTTTTTGGTAATGGTTACACAGTTTTGTGAATATACTAAAAACCACCACTGGACTGTATACTTTAAAATGGTGAGTTTTATGGTATGTGAATTTTATTTCAATAAAGTTGTTATAAAAAATGAAAGTTCACATAGGAAGGACACACACATTAAACACTTGCCATTAATGTCATAATACGATTTTGTTTAGAGCAAGAGTCAGAAAACTCTGCAAATGGCCAGAGAGTAAGTACTCTATGCTTTGAAAGCTAAATGCTCTCTGTTGTAACTACTCAAGTCTACCATTGTAGTGGGGAAGCAGGCACAGATAATATGTACATGAATGGACATGGCTACATCCCAATAAAACTCTATTAACAAAAACAGGCAATGGGCTGGATCTGGCCCATAGGCTATAGTCTGCTAACTCTTGGTTTAGAGATTATTTTCCTCTGGGGCCACTACCTGCAAGCTCCCAGAGCTTTCAGTGATAGGAAGAACGGGAGAGACCATATTGGAGTGAGGAGAGTAGAGAAGAGTTTCTGACAGTAGAGGTTTTTTGCAGCCAGAGTGCACATAGTCCTGGAGATAGAACTATAGGAAGAAGAGAGGCGCAAAATGAGAAGAAGTTAATGTAAAATAATTTTCATTATAGAGTACTGCAGCTATGTATAGAAAAATAGAAGAAAGAATACTGACTCTGGAAATATCTTAGAAATTTTCAAAAAATAAATCTCTGATGTGAGTTTTTTCTTATAATTTGCTTATTTCTCTTTAAAATCTGATTGCAAAATAAAAAACTTCCGGATCGTTGGGATAAATTGGTTAGTTAGCACAGCAAGCATCATACTGATTGTCCTGTTGTTTCTGGAAGTTTTTATACACCAAGGAAATAATTCTCAAATGAACTACAGATAAGTGGTATGAATATATTAGTGACCAAGGAAATAATATCATAAACAAATGAAAAATAGCATTCTGAGAACCCTTCATTTTTAGAGATGCTATTTAGGAAGGTGATATTTTCACTCAGTGGTCAGCTGACAAAGACAATTCCAAATACTTTAATAATCTAGAGGGATTCCCATCTGAAATGATCATAAGTTATTTTTTTAATTGATTATACCTTTGAGAAAGAATTTCTAGCTCTAGCCACAGTGAAATAAGTAGTCCCACGGTGCCCTCCTGCTATAAAGGCCAAAAAAAAAAAGGACAAACTATATGAAACAACTGTTTTTAGACATTAGACAATAATAAGCACAAGACTGTCATACCCTTAAGAAGAAAAACAAACTAGATGAACCTTTGATCACCAAAGTTTTCAACCTAAAACCTAAAAGCCCTTTCAAGATCACAATTCAGGGAGAAGAAAACCAAGCAAAGCATGGAAGTCTTATTGAATTGAAGAGATAGAGATTAAAATTTGGGGAGGCTGTGGCAGCTGGCAAGTATCCTAATGGATGGAACTATGCAGAAAAAGAGCCCCAGAAATCTGTACAGTTCTTTTTGCATCTCAGACAGAATATGAATCTGGGAGTGGAAAAACTGGCCCAATGAAAGAAGCCAAAGAAGAAACTGTTAGGCGAACAATCCCCAGAGCTCACCCTATACTAGGAGACATTTGAGTTCAAACAAGATGAACAAACCTCATGGCACACCCAGGACATATAATAAATACCAAGAAGGGTCATATTTCAGTAGATAGGCTAAAAGGCCTAGAATAAAGAATATTCTAGACCTGTCTTAATTAAGCTGAGAAAGTACCCTTGAAGGGATCAGCATGGTCGTACAAGTAACACAATTGTCAATGAAAACAAAATCTCTAAAAGAAAACCAAAATCTAGGCATATAGGTTACACAATCCTTGTACGTATATATACATGAAATATACAAAATGTAAAAAAGAACTTCAAGGAATTGCTAAAGGTTAAACATATAATGTCTGGAATAAAAAGTCACTGGATGGTCTTAATAGCAGCTTAGAAACTGCAGAAGAAAAGATCACTTAACTTGAAGATATGATAGAAAATATTCAAACCAAATCATAGAGAGAGAAAAAAGAAATAAAAATGGAAGAATATAGCCTCAGTAAATTGTAAGATAATGCCAAGAAGTCTATTATAAACATAATTGGATTACCAGAAAATGTAGAAACAAAAGATTAAGTATTCCAAGAAAGAAGGCTGAGATTGTTCCAAATTTGATGGAACTAAAAATCCCCAGATCCAAGAAGCCAACAAATACTACACAGAATAAATACCAGGGAAGCCAAAGTAACATTGTAATCAAATTACTGGAAAGTAGTGACAACAAGAAAAATCTTAACATAACCACAAAAAGGAAACATTAACATAAAGAAGAAAAAAGATACAAAAAAATTTTAGCTGATTTTTTTTCATCAGAAATAACACAAGCCAGAAGATAACAGAATGACATCTGAAGTCAATCAGACTTTTTATGCAATCAAAAGCTAAACCAAATTGGTGACAGAAGACTTGTATTATAAGAAATGTTAAAGGAAGTACTCCAGGTAGAAGAAAAATGACACTTGTTGGAAACTCAGACATAGATAACAGAGAGTATTAGAAATGATAAAAATATGGATAAATATAAAATACTTTTACCTCCTTTATAATTCCTTTAAAATATTATTGTTTGAAGCAAAAATAAAACCCACAATTATGGGATTTATAACATTTATAGAAATGAAATGTTTAACAACAATAGCACAAAGGATAGGAGGTAGTAAATAGAAATATAGCATTATAAGGCTTTTATATTACATGGAAGTGGTATAAAATTATTAAAAGGTACACTATGATGAGTTAAAGATACATATTGTAACATCTAGAGCAACTCATTAAAGAAATAAATAAGGGATTTCTAGGATAGCAGTTGACCAAGATGGTGGTGTGAAACGTTCCAGGGTTCTGCTCCCCCACAAAATATTTGAACAACTAGCAAAAACTGGCATAGACATTTTCCTCAAAACTTGGGGAAAACAATTAAAGAATTGCAGTAACTAGGTGAATACTGGAATTCAGAAAATGAAGCTTTAGAAGCATTAGGAGGTAAGGAAGACATTGTCTATATTTTAGAATGGCAACTACTCTTCGAGACCAAAGAAAGAAAGGCTTATTTTGTCCAGAACCTAATATTTCTGTAGCACATAATCTAACTCGACCTGTCTGGATAGCTCATTTGAACAACTGAAACACAGGGAGCCTAGAATAAGAATGAGGGCCTTTAATCCTGTATAGCTTAATGTAAGGCCTGGATTCATCATAGAATATATTAAGCAGATAATCAAAAAGTATTGGCTAAGTCCCTTGAGGGACAGGAGAAAAAACTATGGAACTATTAAACTTTATCAGGGAATCCCCTGATACTGTGTCAAATATTAGGGATGCCCAAATCAATAGGCCAAGACCTTGATCTTGAGGCTTACTCTTGTGAAGCTTATGTAGGTAGTGAAGAAGCTTAGCCTGCATATAGATATGCCTAAGAGTTACTTCTAGAGGACCTCTTTTGTTGCTCAGATGTGGCCTCACTCTCTCTAAACCCAACTCTGCAAGTGAAATCATTGCCATCTCCACTATGTGGGACATAACATCCAAGGAGTGAAAGTCTCTTTGGCGGTGTGGGAAATGACTCCCAGGGATGAGCCTGGTCCTGGCATCAGGGAATCAACAATTCCATCCTGACCAAAAGGGGGAAAAGAAGTATAACTAATAAAATATCAGTGGCTGAGAGAGTTCAAACAGAGTGGAGAGGCTACTCTGGAGGTCACTTACACAAGCTTCAGTTAGACACTGCGACCTATCATAACTTGCCAAACCCCAAACAAAACAATTCCAGCCAATCCTAAAGAACATCCAGGGCAATATATAGAATTCTAAAAAAGGTTCCATGCACTAGGGTAACTTTCCAGAAATCTACAACCTCCAGATGGGTCCCTGGACAGGTAAGTCCCGAAACCTAGAGGTTTCATCTCCCTACCCCATATTATTGGCAGCCCCTCCAACATGAAAATGTTAGAAAGGTCATAGTCCAAATGCCCCTAAAGAGTGGGATAGAAAGCTTTAAGGTGATGGTGGAGCTATACAGAGAAGGTAGGATTGAACAAACAAATATGATTTCTGAATCATTAAATTGATATATCTTTTAGTGTCCAGTATCTTAGAGCAGGTAGAAGTAAAAACCTAAAATAGTGCAAGTGTAACCCATACCAAACACTGAACTCTGTTCTACAACTAATTGTTGTGCTGTGCTTTGAAATTTATTGCTATTTTGTGTATATGTTATTTTTCACAAAAAAAAAAGAAAAATAGTGGATCATGATGATAAAAAAAATATTTATTCCTTCTAGCATCCTATATTCTGGAGCAATTAGAAGGAAAAATCTGAGAGGATGGTATGGTAGACCATGACAAACCTGGAATCTGTCCTGTAACTACTTGTTTAAGAGTGCTTTGAAAACTATTGCTTTTTTCGTTCTTTGCTTTCTATATATGTTATATTATACAATGAAAAAAAAGAGTAGGAGAAGCTCACAGTGCCATTGCAGGCCCTTCCCTTGGCCGCTCCTTTTCAAAATATAGAGCCAGCTGGCGTCCCATTGTGGCTTCCTGGCCCTGTTCCAGTGAGAGAAGAGAAACCCTTATGTGCACACCTATGCTTCAGTGCCAGCCTATTAGTTGGCCACCTGAAGACTAAACCAGGAAACTTGTGTCTGGCTTATCCTCCCAGAATTTGCACCAAAGGCAGAAAAACTCTCAGACAGCTAAAGTAGTTTAAGAAAGAATTAAGTTAAAGAAGCCTGAGGCAATAGAGTACCTGCTTTGAGACATAAAATAGAGCACCCAGAGTAGGGAGAAAGTCTGTTTCATTGGAGGTGGAGGGGGCATTTTAATTCCTATATATTGGGGAATTCCTAAAGGCATGAGCAAGCTCAAGTCCAGAATAAGACATAGACCCAAAAAGATATGGGGGATCTACATTTCACATTTTCTTCAGGCTGATCTCCGTGATAGGAGTACTAAACTCTGAAGAAGAGCACTAGCCAACACAGAGAAAATTTGCAAAGACTTAGAGGGGTTTTTCTTGCATTGGTTTGTTTATTTTTATTAGGTCCTGGTATGCAAAGAAATCTCTGTTAAATCACTACCTGAATAAAAACTTGAGAAACAATCAGCTAAGGGACTAAATCCCAGAATTAACATCTTAAAATATTAAAATGTTCAGTGTGCAACAAAAGATTACAAGACAAACAAAAATACAGGAAATGATGTCCCATTCAAAGAAACAGGATAAAAATCCAGGAACCATTAATAAAGAAGGCCTGACTTTGGACATTCCAGACAAAGATTTTTAAAATGATCCTCAATATGTTCAAGGAGAACACAGAGAAAGAGCTAAAGGATATCAGGAAAATAATGAATGAACAATATGAGAATCTCAATAAAGCCGTAAAATATTAAAAAGGAGCCAAACAGAATTACTGGAATTGACAAGCACTATCACTCAACATTGTACTAGAAGTTCTAGCTATAGCAATCAGGTAGGAGAAAGAAATAAAAGGCATCCAAATTGGGAAGGAAGAAGTGAAACTTTCATTATTTGCAGATGACATGATCCTATACTTGGAAAATCCTGAGAAATCTATGACAAAGATATTTTTTGAGCTAATAAAACAAATGCAGCAAAGTGGCCGGATATAAAATTAATGTACAAAAGTCAGCTATGTTTCTATACACAGCTAATAATCTATCTGAGGAGACAATTAAGGAAAACATCTCATTCAAAATAGCAATGAAAAGAATCACATATCTAGGAATAAGCTTAATCAGGGACATTAAGGACCTCTACACAGAAAATTACAAAACATTGCTAAAAGAAATCAAAGACCTAAATGGGTGGAAAGGCATTCTGTGCTCATGGATAGGAAGGCTGAATGTTGTTAAGATATATATTCTACCCAAATTGATCCACAGATTCAAAGCAATAGCAACTAAAATTCCAACGACCTACTTTGAAGACTTGGAAAAGCTATCAAATTTATTAGTTATCAAATTTATTTGGAAGAGAAAGAGACCTCAAATAGCTAACGATATCCTAAAAGAAGAGTGAAGTGAGAAAACTAACTCTTCCTGACTTTAAAGCTTATTATAAAGCCACAGTGGTCAAAACAGCATGATACTGGCACAAAGGCAGAAGTATTGGCCAATGGAATAAAATAGAGTGTGGAGATAGACTGCCAAATCTATGTCAAATGATCTTCAACAAAGCCCCCAAATCCACAGAACTGGGAAAGAATAGTCCTTTTAATAAGTGGGGAAGGGAGAACTGGGCATCAATAGCCAAAAGAATGAAAGAAGACCCCTACCTGACACTCTATACAAAAATTAATTCAGAAAAGATCAAACACCTGAATATAAGAGTCAGAACCATAAAACTCTTAGAAGAAAACGTAGTGAAACGTCCTCAAGACCTAGTAATAGGAGTTAGCTTTTTAAACTTTACACCAAAAGCATAAGCAATGAAAGAAAAAAGAGATGAATGTGAACTCCTTAAAATCAAAAGCTTGAGGACTTCCAGGAGGGTGGCAGAATAGGATAGCCTGAATTCACCCCTGCTCCAAGGAACAACTAGAGAAGTGAAACAAAAATGACCAGGACAGCAGTTTCAGGGTGTGAGCGACCTAAAAGGGTCCTCTACACTATAGACAGAGGTCCTGGATGAAAAAGATGAGGAACTGGAACACAGAGAAAGGGGCGAGTGGGTTCCACTGGGACTCCACTGAGGACAAAAGGCCATGCCCAACCAAGTGCCAGCCCCTGCAGCCAGCTTGGGTTATCAGCCCCCTCAGCTCTACAGCCCAGAGTTCCCTTGGGAAACCCAGAAGCCAGTAAATTTACTTTCCTGCTCAGAAAGACCATCCAGCTAGTGCATAGAGTCTACTGCTCCCCTTTCTATATGGAGGTCCAGAGTCCTCAGGAGTGCATGGACAAAGAGAAGGGGACAAGAAAGCAAGCCCTGTGGTGCCACTAGTCCCCATGCCGGCACCCACAAGCTCTGCACTCTGCTCCCATGTGCATGGCCTCCCTGTGCCCCACTCGTGCCACCCCAAAGCCCTTCTCCCCTGTGCCCTGCTCCCCCCTACCCTGTGTACCTCGCACCTGCACCCCCCCACCCTGTCCCACACCCACCCACGCACTTCACACCTGCCCTATGCCTGGCTCCCCCACGTACCTGTGCACCCACACCCCACTCCCCCACCTCACACACCTATGCACCTGCACACTTACATCTCACCCCAATCCAAGTGTCCGCTAACAAACAAGTGGATAAACAAAATGTGGTATATACATATGATGGAATATTATGCAGCAGTAAGAAGAGATGAATTCCTGAAGCATATGACAACATGGATGAACCTTGAGGACATAATGATGAATGAAATAAGCCAGACACAAAAGCATAGATGCTTATAACTTTTCTGTTATTCCTCTGCCAAAGGTAAACCCAGAGGCTTAAAATGCAGAGTATAGGGGACCTAGAGTACACAGAAGCTAGAGATGGGTGAACAGTTACCCAACAAGGTTAAACTTTAATGTAAGGGAATTGATAGAAGTAATGGTACTTCATTAGGAGGCTATAAGCGACATTGCCATACTGAAGGTTAATATGATTGAAAGGGGTTGTGTAGAACTATGTATCCCACTGATTAACTCTACCATTATAAATAAGCTCTTGCATGAACTACCACAAAGGCTTGAAATAGTCAATGATACAGGGGCATAGGAAGGAAACTAATAATGCATGCTATGGCCTATAGTTAACAAGAAGACAGCAATAGTTCCACAGCAATCCCAGGGTAAATAGTCGGGAGGCAGGGACAAGTAATAGGGGGAGGTTTAGATTTGATATTTGGTGAGGCTTTGTTTATCGGTTCTTTGTCTCTTCGGACTGATGGCAACTATTTAAAATTGAGAGTACTGTTGATTGTACAATGAAGTGAGGACAATGTAAGTCATGGACTGTTTATTTTGCACATTATACATGATGCTCAATAGATGGAGGGGGCTGAAGGGTTCAATGACTTAGAAGCAGAAAGGCAAACTATGATGTATACATATGATGGAATATTGCGTGGCTGAAAAAAGGAACAAAGTTGTGAGACATGCAACAAAGTGAATGAATCACGGGGACATTGTGTTGTGCAATACAACCCAGAAACAAAAGAACAAATATGATATGTTCTTTTTTAGAAAACACTTATAAGACAAGTGAAGCCTAGATTGTAAGCTCTTATAGCAGCACGCTTAGTCTAGAGTTGTAAATGTATTTCTAGATTCTGAGATGATTTATTATATGCATATAAGCTGGTATTTCTCCTGGAATTTTGGGTAACTTTGTGACACCTAAGACTCAAAGATGGAGTTCTGCAACTCTGAAAGTGAGCACAGCTATATACAACAACTGTTAAAGTTACCAAAAAAGAGATCAGCCTTCAATTTGAGACAAAAACACAGCTGATCTGGTTGGAACTAAGGTCAACAGAACACAGGGCAAAGGAGGATAGTGTTTATACTCTAGAGCTTCACCTATAGTATAAGACCAAAGGCAGAGAGGTTTATCATGTCTAGAATCTAAATTTTCTGTAACACACTGTTTAAATCAACCTGCCTGGGCCGCTCATTTAAACAACTCAAACAAACGGAGCCCAGAACTGGAACGAGGCCCTGTAATTCTGTATACCTCAGTGTAATATCTGGATCCACCCCAGACTATGTGGGTTGATAATTAAAAAGTATTGGTAGAGTTCCTTGAGGGTCTGGAGAAAAAATATCGAATTATTAAACTATCCCATCTGAGAAATCCCTGGTGCTCTCTCAAAAATTAGCATATCCCAAGAAAATAGGCCAAGCCCTTGATTTTGAGGTTTGCTCTTATGAAACTTATTTTGGTAGTGGAGAAGATAAAACTGCCTATAATTATGCCTAAGAGTTGCTTGCAGATAACTTCTTTTGTTGTTCAGATGTGGCCTCTCTCTCTCTAAGCCCAACTCTGCAGGGAAAATCTTTATCCTTCTTCCCTCTATGTGGGACATACCATTCAGAGGTGAAAGTCTTCCTGACAATGAGGGACATGCCTCCTGAGGATGAGCCTAGCCCTGGCACCTTGAGATCAACAAGGCCTTCCAAAACAAAAGGGGGAAAAGAAAGGTGACAAAACAAGGTATCAGTGGCGAAGAGAGTTCAAATATAGTCAGAAGGCTATTCTGGAGGCTATTCTTATGCAAGCTTCAGCTAGATATTGCTAATCGCCATGGAATACCAAACCCCAACCAGCATCAGCCTGTTAACCCTAAAGAACACCAAGGGATCTAACTGAGACTCTATAGTTTCACGCAGTAAGTTTACTTTCCAGAAACCTATTACCTCCAGAGGTTTCCTAGGCTAAATAAGCCCAACCTCTCCAAGAATATCAACTAATTCCATCCCCCTATCTTATATTGGCAACACCCCTTTTCACCAAGAAAAAGTTGGAATAGGCATAGTCCAAACATCCCTATAGAGTGGAAGAAGGATCAGAGGAGAAAGAGTTATAACAGAGAAAATAGGAATTAACAAATGAGTATGACTGCTGGATCACTATACTGATACTTCTTTTAGCCTCCAGTGTTTTGGTGCAGCTAGAAGGAAAGACCTGAAACTGGAATGGTAACCCATACCAAACTATGAAATCTGTTCTGTAATTACCTGTGAAAATGTACTTTGAAAATTATTGTTTTTTCTTTTTTTTGTGCATATTATATTTCACAATAAAATGTTATAGCCAAAAAAAGTAATGCTAAAGGGAGATAAGACTGAAAGGAAAGACAGTGGATTGAAGTGGCATAAAGACATAAATATCACAAAAAGATAACATATAGATAATTATAATGCCCATAATAATCTATTGTATTTTTTGGTATGATCTCCATTTTTATTTTTTTCATATTCTAACACTCAAATACATAAAAGTAATGATTAATCTGTGGTTTGGAACATACAATGTATAAAGAGACAATTTGTAACAAATAAAACAGAAAGGGGTGTGGTAACAGTGTATATGAATGCGATTAAAGTTAAGTTGGTATCAAATAAAATGTGATTCTGATAGAGCTAGGGTGTTAAATTTTTTTTTTTTTTTTACATGGACAGGCACCGGGAATCGAACCCGGGTCCTCTGGCATGGCAGGCAAGCATTCTTGCCTGCTGAGCCACCGTGGCCCACCCAAGGATGTTAAATTTTAAGTCCATATAATCAAAAAGAAAATCTATGAAAAATATATGCAGAAAAAATTAGAAAGGACTCAAAATGGTACACTAAAAAAAATCTAAAAAATAGGCATTATCAGAATTATTGAAGCATAAAAATGTATAGAACTTAGAAAGACCATGTAGCAAAATGTCAGGAGAAAGCACTATATTATTAATTACAATTGAAGTACAAACAGATTTAACTCTCCACTCAAAAGGCAAAGATTGGCAGAATGGATAAAAAGCATGACACAACCAGATGCTATTTACAGGAGACGCTTCTTAAATTCAAACACACAGTAGTTTGAAAGTGGAATGATGGGGCAAAAAAAGCATACCATGTCAAAAATAATCAAAAGAGAGATCAGCTACATATACTAATATCAGATAAAATAGACTTAAGTCAAAAATGTTAGGAAGGACAAAGAAGGTCACTACATACTGATAAAAGGGATCAATTCAACAGAAGACATAATAATTATAGATATATCTGCACCGAATAGCAGATCTCTAAAACATATGAAGCAAATATCAACAGAGTTGAAGAGAAAAATAGACAGTTGTACATTAATAGCAGGAGACTTCAATATACCACTTTCAATCATGGATAGAACATCCAGACAGAAGATCAAAAAGGAAATGTAAGACCTGAACAATACTGTAAACCAACTAGACCTAAATAGACATTAGAACTATTCACCCAACACCAGCAGAATACACATTCTTTTCTAGTGCACAAGGGTCATCCTCCAGGAAAGAACATGTTAGCTCACAAAACAAATCTCAAAAAATTCAGAAAATATTGAAATAATAAAGTTTTTTCTCTGACCATAATGGAATAAAGCTGGAAATCATTAACAGAGGGAGAAATGGGAAATACACAAATATGGGGAAATTAAACAATGCACTCTTAAATAACCAATGTGCCAAAGAAGACATCACAGAGGGACTAAGGTAATATCTTGAGGTAAATGAAAATAAAAACACAACATCTGAAAACTTATGGAATGCAACAAAGGCAGTGTTGAGAGGCAAATTTAGAGCTCTAAATATTTACATCAAAAAAGAAGAAAGATCTCAAATCAGAGAAGTAACCTTATAACTAAAGGATCTGATAAAAAAAAAAAACCTAGCTAAACCCAAAGTGAAGAGAAGGAAGGAAATAACAAAGATTAGAGTCTAGATAAATGAAACAGTAAATTAAAAAAAAAAAAACACTAGGAAGAATCAGTGAAACAAAAATTGATTGTTAACAAAAACATCAATAAAATTGATAGCCCCTTAGCTAGATTGACAAAGAAAAAAAGAGTAGACACGAATAAATAAAATCAGAAATGAAAGTGGGGACATTACTACCAATCCCACAGAAATAAAAGGATTATAAAAGGAAGGTATGAATCCACCCCGAGTTCATGTCCATTCTAAGGAGTTATGTGTTGGATTTCTAATTATAAATTCAGATTGTATAATTTCATCACTGAAGTCACTTGTCCCAAAAGCAAGTGTCTCAAAACAATTCAGTCTTAATAAGAAAAAAAAGAGAAATTACATAGCTTATGAGTCGGGGATCTACTTTCTACCTCTGATTTTTCAACTAATCAGTGGGCAACATAAGGCAAGTCTCTTAACATCACCCACCTCTCTTTCTTCAGTAATAATTTAATGACAGTGGCCATTTCATCCTTGCCTTTCCACCTTAAAGTGATTTATGGATTAGATATACTGTAATCATTGACAGTGTTGCAGCAGGAGGAAAATATAGCAGGGAAGTTTTAAAATAATGTACTCCAGTTGATATGGGTTAGGTTAGTCAAATTAAGAAAATTTACCAGGGGTTCATCCATCAATTTGTTGAATAAATGCACCCAAGGATCACAAAATATCTTTTCATATGTTACTAATACTTTATGTGTTCAATAACAAAGAGAATCTGTGGTAAATATTAAATTCTTACAATAGAATAAATCCTAATAACATTAAAAATAAAATCTGAATTACATAATGCACAGTGAAATGGCCTAAAACTACATTAAATTTTAACAGGTTAATGGTGAATTGTTCCAAACAGAGATTTTTATAAAAAAAAAGAACTTTTACAAACAGTGGATTCAACAAAACTGACATCAATAAAACTTTTACACATCCTTAAATGAATATATAAGTACCTATGTAATACTTCTTTTGGAAATTGTGAATTTCTCATACCTGGGATGTTATATAAAAAGTCCCATAATTGTTCTTCTTCCATGTAGGTCACAAAAACATTTCCAAAGGTTTGTGGAGAAAAATTGCAATTATAGAGTACTTTAAAGATGGCTTCTACCAAGCTGGATCCTTGGTTCGGATTCTCTTCTCTATCAGCAACTTGTTCTTGTAAAGTGCATTCTTGAAAAGAATAACACTTATTAATGTAGGCATCGATGAATGTGATTCAGTTCTTATCATTAACCCTCCCATGATGCTGTGAACTATATTTGAATGACATTTACATAATAAGAGAAATGACAAATTCTTTCAGACCAATCTAACCCAATATTGCTTCTGAGATACCCAAGGATATTTGTATCTCACACACAAAATCATTTTAAGAAGAATCACAATAACATCACTTCAAAGGGCAATACTAATTTCCTTGTATACCAGAATTTCTCGTTTTCTCTTAAAAAGACTTATTTTTTTCTCATTTCAAACTAATGCACATTCATTCTAGAAAGTTTTAAAAATTCGGACAACTAAGAAACTAAAATCACATGAAATCCTACCAACCAGTGATAGTCACTATATTTGATATGTAGTCTTTCATTCATATTACATATAACTAGACATAAATGAATATCTGTATATATAACTTGTACACGAAATAGAATCATCCTATACATATTCTTTTTGCATGGGCAGTCACCTGGAATCGAACCTGGGTCTCCGGCATGGCAGGCGAGATTTCTGCCACTGAGTCACTGTGCACCGCCCCTATACAAATAATTTTTTAATTTTTTTATATGTATTTTTTTATATCTAAAACCTATTTAAAGTCACTTGAAACTTTGTATCTCTCTTTGAAATGTTGGGCTCTGAAAATTATTATGCTCTTTATTTACTGAGAATAGACGTTTCATGGGGAAATCCACATTTCTAATGTTCACAGAATTATATTACTGATTTTACAAATAAATTTATAAACTTTCCTCACACCCATAGACTCTGTTATTTCAGAAAGAAGAGTTTATCAGTTGGCCTATCAATAAAACTATGTAAAGAATTCCCACATAAATAGGGCCATTTTAACAGGCCCTTTCAAATCCTCGTCTAGTGCCGTTGTGACTTCCTCAAAGATCCGTAATCAGAAGTTTCTAAAGTATTTCATCTATAAATTGGACTGGCCAAGGGAATAATAATTTCCATTTTTTTAAGCAATGATTAGCATGACATGTAATACCATAATATGGAAAAATATTTATTGACTTAAAGATAATGACTCTCAGATATTGTCTTGAATGAATGTAATCCAGATTTTTTTCTGAGTTAAGTAACATTTTTTCATTATTGTTCATTTGGACATTCATCACTTTTAGGCTTCCTCTTGTTAATTTTATTTCTGTGATTTGCTTTTCATGACCTAGAAGAGCTCACTGTTATCTGCAAACTGAGAAACAGTACCACAGACTTTACATAAAGGACATTTATTGTTTTTGCTTTCCTAATATCCATTCTTGCTCTTTTTAAGTAACAAGTTGGTTTTCCTTTGGCAAGCTTCCTTCTGTCCCTGACTTTTCTCCCACTTCCCCCTCCTTCCACCACCACGCATATACTTAGTTTATGTGGTTTGGGTGAAGCTGAGGCCATCACCTGGGGTGGGCACATGATGAAGGCCTGCCCATTCAGAGCATGACATTCCCCTATCAACTGGGATTGGTTCAGGAATAGGTAGATGACCAATGAGAACCTTCCTCAGTATTTTTGCTGGAACTATTGGTAAAGAAGTTCTCTCTCTACTGGGGTTGCTAAGCTGATTGGAAGTAGGATAGATGTTCCTGATGGACATTTTACCCCATTTGGGTAGAACTTGACTGAAAATGAATCCGATACAAGAAAAAGCAGAACAAAGAGCTGGAGAATGGAAGATTCCTGATGAGAGGACACTGTTTGAGACCCTGAATCCAGCAATTACTGTATATTTATGTTAGCTGAGGTGATAAATTTCCCTTTTGGTTAAGACAGGCTAGTTTGTGTTTCTGTCATTTGCCCACTAAAGGGTCCCGACTCTTTCATAATACACAAAATGTTAAATAGCAAAGATTTCTACCCAGCTATTCATAATTTCATCTTTTTCTATCCAAATAGTCTCTTTCCTTTCCCCCCTTCCAATTCATCTTACATACAACTATCAGTTATCTTTCAGACCATACTTCATGTTTAAACCTTCCTCTGCTCCCTGGTTTTGTTACAAATCCCTTAGCCTGATAAGAGTTTCCACAACCTTTTCCAAAATCATGTTTCAATCCCTCAGACATCTGTTCCATTCAGATTGGTGTACTTTCTATTCCTTTTAAATGTGCTTTCCCATCTCTTCTTTGTCTAAGTCATTTCACCAGTCTAGAATGTTCTCTTTCAATGAAATTCCCATCATTTAATCAATTAATTGATTTATTGATTGATTATTATGTGCCAATATTGTAACAGGTGCTAAGGACTATGCCTTCCAGAGATTTCCTGTCTGTGTGTGTGTGTGTGTGTGTGTGTGTGTGTGTGTGTGTGTGTGTGTGTGTGTATGCAGGGAAAGGATGATAGACATGAAAACAATCACTACAGCAATGTAAGGATAAGGTAGGTGGCCATACATTTTGATTTCCCTGTCACAACCCTGGTTTATGTCTGTTGTCCTGGTATAATTATTACTAGCATCCTCTTTCACTCTCAAGTAGTCTTAGGCTGGATGACAAATTATTTGAACACTTTAAATATAAGGGCCTGGTCTGTGAAAATATAGTGGATGACGCTTTTAATTTTCTCAGGGAACACAAAGAAGAAGACAACAAGGAGGTAACATCTCAGCTAAGTCTTGAAGGAGTAGAAGATTATCAACTTGTCAAGGTTAAGATGGGAAGTACATTCCAGGAAGACAGAAGGATTGGCATAATCGTGAGAAGACTCACAATCGCTGGTAGTTTTGGGGGGCTGGGTTGACAGGTGATTGGTGTGAAGGAGAGGTGGGTGATGAAGCTGAACAAACAACCAGAACCTGAATGATCTAAGGCCTTGGGAATCATGACAATGAGAATGGGAACGGGGGCTAGATATGCAGAATAGTTAAAAAATATATAAGAAAGTATTATTTTTATGATATATGAGTACCTCAACATACTTCAATGAAATATTATTTTTAATTTTTCTCCCTTTCTTTTTCCTTTCCTTTAGGCCCAAATAGACTGATTCTGTTTACTTGCCTCAGGGACTTTTGCTGTTTGAAAAGCTCAAATAGGCCCAAGTCAGTTTTTCTCTCAGACTTTAAAAAAAAGGAGAAAAGAGAAGCTAAATCTATTGAATAGGTATTAGCTTGAACCACATGAAATTAACATTTTTGTGGGTCTCAAATAGTCAAATATTGGCACTACTGTATGATTCTACCCCATAGCCCAGGTCTTGCTGGGACAGCAGAAACAGGGTTTTGGAAGCCCAGAGGGAGGAGATGCTCTGGGCCTGGAAATAAGACGCCGTGTCTACGGGAGGAAGCACCTCCACCCCACTCGCTTGCAGAGGCTTGTCTGAGTGAGGCACCCAAGGAACCTGGATCCCTGACACAGGTTCTATGCCTTGTCAAATGTTCCAAGTCACACATAAAGACAGCTGGACTTGGAGGACCCCTTGGGCAGGGATAAATGGTATCTCTGTAGTAACTAGAATAACCAGATAACTGATTATCAATAAAGCCTTCCAGGAACCTCTGTACCCACCTGGGGGCAAAGGTGGGAGCCTCAGAATCTCTAGAAGGAAGTGTTCTACCAGCCAGAACCCTTAGAGTCCTCTCTTAGTTGATTTGAAGACAACAGGTGATTTGGGTATTTTTTTGTACTTCTGAATTTATGAATTGAGATTTATACCAGTTCATATAATATAGCCACTATTCACAAGGTACTTGATATATGCCAAACATCATACAAGCTCTTTTACAGCTCATTTTATTGTGCAATACTCTATGGATTGTTGATTATATCAGTTTTACAGATGAACAAAGTAAATTGAGAGAAATTAAATAACTTGCCCCAAGGCCAGAAAGGTAGTGAGAATTTGCCTTGTTGTTTGCAACACACTATAATGCCAAATTTCTCAAAGTTTACTTTGACATTTTATTGACAACATCTGAACGCAAAGCACGATACCCATACCAGGCATTTGGCATGTGGTAGTATATTGCCTTATGGAAAAATACCTTAAAATCTTGTAGCATTCTACACTTTCACATACATTATCTCATTCCAGCTCCAAAGCTGTTTTATTATTTGATTTTCTATGAACATATATGCACCTTGTCTTGTACCAACAGCATCTGAAACAGTGCTACATGTTTGGTGGGTATCCTTTTTATTTTGGGGTACCAGATATATATACCATAAAATTTGCCATTTTAGCCATTTTTTAAGTGTGCCATTCAGTGGTATTAAATACATTCACAGTGCTGTGTACCATCACCACCAGCCATTAGCAATACTGTTTCATCATCTCAAACAAGGAACTCTGTTCTCATTCAAAACTAACTTCCCACTCCTCCCTCCCCTGGTTCCCGGTAACCTCTAATCTACTTTCAGTTTCTGTGAATCTGTTTATTCAATATATTTCATATAAGTAGACTCACACAATATTTGTCCTTTTTTGTCTGACTTGTTTCACTTAGCATAATGTTTCCAGGTTTATCTATTTAACTAGTGTTTTACTATCAAAGAAGGAAGGGAGGAAGGAGGAAGGAGGGAAGGAAGGAAGGAAGGAAATAGATCTCTGGAATATTTTTTGTTGTTTTTGTCCATTTAGAAATTTTTTTTAATGATACTTTATCTCCTAGACATAACATACAATTTTTTTTTTAGATTGATCCTCATATCCACTGTATGCCTTCTTTACACACTTCTTTGAAGCCCTCCTGTCTCTTAACTTCCTAATGGCCACACTCTCTTGGTTTCGGGTGTATTTTGGGGTTATCTTTTCTGGTAGCTCTTGCTATAACATCATCTAGAACTGGGGTTGGCAAATTTTTTCTGTCAAGCGACCACGTGGTAAAGATTTTAGGTTTTGAGGACCTTCTGGTCTGTCTACACTCTGCTGTTACAGCATGAAAGCATCCGTAGACGATATGTAAATGAACAAGGAAGGCTACGTTCCAGTAAAACTGTAATTATGAAACAGGTGAGCGCATGGGGGTGGGGGGCACTTGGCCCATGGTGTCCCCCCAGAACCTTGGCTTTGTTCTTCCAGACCCACTGCTTTAGATCTGACTTAGCAGTTTGGCTACACTTTGACTTCAAAGATCCCTTTTATGCAGAGAGTTCCAAATTCTCCATCTCTACCTGAGTTCTTTCATGCTCCTTGCTGGGGTCCCTATTTCTGTGTAGGACACCACCATCGTCTGCTCATCCAGGTTCATTCTCTGAGTTAAGTATAATAAAATACATTTTATGTGTTCATGACCTCCTCCCACTTCCCATGATAAACCAAATGAAAATTTTTTTTCATTATTTTCCTTCTTTGTCAGTAACACTGTTAATATACAGTTTAGGTTTTCTTTATTTCTTCCTTTAATAAAAGCACTCCTCAGAATATACATTAAATCTAAACTCCTATGGCTGCCTTTTAAAGTCCTCTATAGCCTTATAAATTACATATCCAGCTTTACTATTTGCTATTCCTGCCCCCTCTCCCCTCCCCCAATATTCCAAGATAATTTCTACTTCAAATCTCACCCATCTTTTAAGAAGGCCTGTCTGGAGAGTGATCCTCAGAGGATTCCAGATGTTCCTAAGGTTTGTGCCCTAGATACCTGGTGAAAAACAACTACCTCTGCCAGGTGTTTATCCACAGAACAACCTTAGCCTTTGAATTTCCTGTAATTCTGGGATATTCTTGGTGTGCTCTGATTCATTCTGATATTCCCCTACTCTTTTCAAGAAGACTCAGCTATACTTTTTGTTATTTTCCCTTCTCCTCCATATGTAGACCTAGCCCTTTCCTTTTTCTCTCTCTCTGATTTCTGGACTATACATTTATTTATTTAACATAAAATCCTCCAGTTTTGTCTTTATGGGGACTTCAATAGTGAAAGAGATAAAATCAGTGAATTCTAGAACTGCCAAAAGCAACCACTATTGAAATAAAGGTTACCCACTTTGCCTACCTGAATCTGTAATTTTTACAGATATTTTCCTATCAGACCAACATCTAAGCTTAGGTCTTGACCTCTCATTGTTGTCCCTTTTAATTCTTGGTCTCTCCCACTCCTCATTTTCCCCACTAAGGAGGAGGAGTGTCTAAGCTGTGGATTTGGGAGAGGATGCAGGGATGGTTAAGCCCCTTACTTTTAGGTCTGCCTGCCTGCAGGGGTTTGCAGTCTGACCCACTGTGCCCTACAGGCTGTCTTTCAGGCCAGGTTCTGCCACTCCAGGGGAAGCTGGGTTTCAGCTTTGCTGGTGATTTGGAGGTGATAGTAGTGGGGTGGGATTAACAGGTTGCTGAGGGATAGGGAAATTAGCGCGATTCTGGAGAGCAGTGCTGGCGAGCCACATATTGAGAGTTATTTCCTCTGACCCAGGTTTGGCTGTAAATGAAGCTGCTACTTTGAATCCCATCTGCCTTCTTTATCTATCGAATGTGTAATACATTGCATTAACAAATACAAGATTTAGAAATAGATTGTCTTTTTGGTAAGGTGAAGGGCCCTTTCACTACGGATGTTATTTCCAACTCTTTTTGAGAATTGAGCTTGTTAGTGCTTCAGGTGCCATCAGGGATGAACTCAACCACCAGCCCACAAGAGACTAGGTTTTATTGCTATCAAAGCTTTACGCATTCAGGGACACTACCACCTTGCTCTTTAAACAAGACTGTTGTCAATGACAAGCTCCTGCTGCACCACTCACCTGATTTGGCAGCAGTGTTGTGGAAGGGCGCACCGTGCACTCAGGAGCACTGAACTGACCAGACTCTCATGAGCATCGAGCTCATTATTGAAGGGAAAAGGCTGGAAGACTCACTTCAGACAGATGTAGTAGATAGCGCAAGCATAGAAAATGGAACACACAAGACAAGGACTCAACACCTAAAATATCAGGCCCATAAATGAATACCTGGGAAGAGGAGGTGTGGTATCACATGAAAATTTTCTTAAGGAAGCACTACATTTGAATGCGACAGCCTAGTTTACTACGAAAAATAACAAAAAAAAATTTATGACACCTTTGATTTGAAAATTATGTTCATAATCTTACAGTTTGTTGTAAAAAATAGGTAATCAACAGATATGAACCCTGATATTTATTCACAAGCTTTCAATTATTCCTATCATGACTATTAATTTTTTTCCTCAAATCATTCCTATTTTGGCAAATTTTGAAATTTTGAAAAGGAAGTCTCATAAAATGAACCTTAAAAATACATTAAAAAATGCACTCTTTTTTGGGATCTTTACCATTTTTTCTCAGGTCTTGCTTTCAATTTATGTTCTAAAATGTACATAAATTAAAGTTAGCACTTACAACTTATTTTGTGATATTTTCTTCAGTACCCAAATAAATACTAAGCATCAGATTTCTACATTTTTCTACAGGGATATGATAATGGTGGAAAGGGAGCAAATATTTATTGAATATCCACAATGGCTTAAGTACTCAGCTAAGTGTTTTAAATACATCATCTCATTTATCTTGATCTCACAGAAATCCTCTGAAGTGGATCTTATTTCCATTTTTTTCTTTAACAAGTGAAGAAATCAAATTTTAAAAAGGCTGGCATTTAATGAATAAAGGAGAAAAGTACTTTTTGAATTATCAGGAAAATAACTACATTCAATAGAATAGCAATTTATAATTGGGCAATTAGTTCTAATTCCTTGACAACTGATAATCTGTACATGGCATGCACAGGTAATTTTCTGTGTTTTTAAATAATCTTAAAAGATTATTTTCTATTATCTATAGAGCTATAGATGTAGATAGGTCAAAACTTTTTGAAACACAGGTTTGGCTAATATAAATCTGTATCTACCAGGGTTCTTCCACAGGAGATGTAGTTTTTTATAATGCAAGATTTCCCAAAGTGTTCAGGGTATGTAAACGGGCAACACATATGTTCTGCAAATGCTGGCTTCAACAATATTAAGCACTTTTTGTGTTTTTTTTTGCATGGGTAGGCACTGGGAATTGAACTCGGGTCTCTGGCACAGCAGGTGAGAGAACTCTGCCACTGAGCCACCATTGCCTGCCCTAAACCTTGTTTTATGCAAAATTTCTCTAAGCCTGCCATTATGTAAGACTCTTCAAGAAGTGAGTTTAATATATAGTGTTTCCAAACATTTTTGACCATGAAACTCTTTCTTAGCATTGTATCTAACAGGACGATTAGTCTATGAAACCAAATTTAGGAATCCAGGCTCTAATGTTTGCAAACAGACTTTTTTTTTTGTATTTTTGTTTTTGTTGTTAATTTTAATTTTTGCAAGTAGACTCTTAAATTAACTTCATGAAACAAGGTAGAAGCACAAAAAGGCTATTCTGCATAAGGAGATTATCAATTGGAAGAGAAATGCCTGCTAATCAAAGTTAGGTTTAATTTTAATTCCACTGAGTCACTTGCGGAGGGAAGAGGGATTTGCCATGGCAGTAGCTGCTGGCAAGAATAACAAAGCACGGTAATAACAGGTCGTTAAAAACCTGTTAACTCCTAAAGCCACAGATCTATATCAAATTTTACCTGGTTAAGAAACATAATGAGAACATATGGCTGGCAGATAAATGCAAGGAGGTCAATAAATAAATATTTTTCAATAAATATTTGTTGAGAATGAATGAATGAAAAGTCCTCTAGCAGCCGGGACAACGGTGATCTAGCTTCTTTTTGAACTCTTTCCGTGGTAGGACCCCCACTACCTCTCAAAATAGCCCGTCTTTCTGCTGGATGACTCAAGTTATCAAACTGTTGGGCCTTTAAAAAATATATAGAGGGTGGAGCGACAGTGGCTCAGTAGCAGAATTCTCGCCTGCCATGCTGGAGACCTGGGTTCGATTCCCAGAGCCTGCCCATGCAAGAAAAAATATAGATATATAATCAGAACACTATTATCATAAAAGACTGCAGAAATCTAGGCCAGTCCTTTAGTGGATAAGGAAAAGAAGCACAGAGTTGTGAATGACTTTCTTGTTATATTCAGGTTTACTGACTGACAAGACCCACTCATGGCCCAAATCCATCCCCTTCTAACTTAGTCCTAAGGCTCTTCATTGCAGAATTGGGTGTTGTTGGGTTTTTTTTTAATATGAAGACTTAAAATATTTGAAGATAATTTCCTGCCTCCTCTAGTCTTTTCTTCTCCAAGTTAGACATATCCAGTTTATTTAACCAAAGTACTGCATGTCATGGTTTCTATCTGATTTCTTGGTTGCTTTCCTCAGTTTTTACTCTTAAATGGGCAATATCCCTTTAGAAAGAAAGCACCAAGAGAAAAATCATGAGACTGCAGACAAGGTCTGATGACTACCAAGCAAAAGTAGACTAATTGCTCCAAATTCCGCAACTGGCAGCTCTAGGTAGTAAGAGAGAAGTTTAAAGCTCTGGCTGTGCTCCCCCAAAATTGCAAAGTCCCTAGATACCCATATAATATGGAACTGCGTTAAAGCTATTTCAAAGGGAAATTCCTTCCATAGACAGATGCCAAACTGATCTGACCAGTGAGAATGTCTGGGAGAGAAGTTAAAAGTGCCTTACAAGAGCTATGTGCAGGTCTTCTCTGTAAGTGGACACATTGTAGAGAAGTGATAAAGGCACTATGGGAGGCTGGGTACTACACAATATTCTAGTACAGGGATCAGCAAACTATAGCCCAGGGGACAAATCCAGTCTGTTTTTATATAGCCCTCAAGCAAAGAATGGTTTTATGTTTTGAAATGGATGAAAAAAATTAAATGTTTATTATATTTTGTAACACATGAAAGTTTTATGAAGTTCTGATTTCTGTGTACATAAATTAAGGTCATTGGAATACAGCCACACCTCTCCATTTACGTATTGTCTGTGGCTACTTTCATACTACAATGGCAGAGTTCAATGGTTGTGGCAAAGACCGTGTGTTCTACAAAGTCTAAAATATTTACTATCTGGCCCTCTATAGAAAAAGTTTACTAGTCCCTGTTCTAAAATATTGGAAGAATACATATGGTTCAAATTTATAATACTACAGAAGGGCATCTTCCATCTACTTCCAAATTGCTTCTATGTAAAAGTAGGTGTCAGCTCTACAAAGTGGCCTTCCCTTTTACTGTCTTATCACCCAATATGTCTATCTCTATCAATCATTCTGCTTTATAGAAATACTTCATGGTCTTATTTGTAGCTGAAGTTATCCAATTTGTATTGGATAACTATTTACTTGTCTAAGGTCTGTCCTCCCCCCCTCCCCCTAGTAATCAATCCCCCAAAACAAAAGCTTTATGAAAACAATTTGCATGTCATATTCACCATGTTGAATGGATAACTTATTTATAGTATGAAGTAACTGAATATTTTCAGGCACTAATTCATAAAAATATTATTTCTTATTTCTAAGAATCGTCTCCTCAAAGTCTTATGTTTTCCTTTTCGAATTCATTAACAGTATACTTTCAGGAAATAATGACTTTTCTGTTTTTTAACAAGCACCACTTAAAACATCAAGTGCACAATTCACTCAATTTCTCTGTCTGAGTTTTCTCATTTGTAAAATGGTCCTAGTAATCAAAAGGCTATAAATGAGATAATATGTTAAATCACTTTGAGTTGCTTGGGGAAAAGATGCTACATAAATTCAAGATTATGACTTGTAATGGCTAATCATTTTACATGCTAACTCTAGAAGTTCATTAACTATTAACAAAGACACATGCTCCATTGTTATTTAGACATTTCTACATGCCATAAAGATACAGAATATAAAATATTTCAGCCATTATTAAGCCATATGAGATTTGATTCTGGGTAGGTGAAGCATCAGAGTAAAATCTATACTGCCAACCTCCTAAGCTGTATGCAAAGGTTCTCAAAGAGCATTATAATAGAGTATCTTAGAGCACTTATTTGGTCAATGTCTTAGTTTGCTGGGGCTGCTGTAACAAATACCACAGACTGGTTGTCATCAACAACAGGAATTTATTTCCTCACAGATTTGGAGGCTTGAAGTCCAAAATCAAGGCATCAGCAATCATGCTTTCTCTGAAGTCTGTCATGTACTGGGGATGGCTTGCTGGCATAACCCAATCTCTACTTTTGTCACATGGCCATATATCTCCTTTTCTCTCTTTGTGTCTCCTACTCATTGTATCCAAATTCCCTCTGCTTAGAAGAACTCTAGTCATATTGGATTAAGGCCCAGACTGATTCAATTTGGCCTTGCCTTAACTAGTAACATCTTCAAAGATCCCTTTTACAAAAGGATCCCTATCCACAGGGCCAAGGGTTAAGACTTGAACATGTCTTTGTGGGGGACACGATTTAATCCACAGTAGCCCAGTTCTCATCTTCACATGCATGAAGGCTGCCTACTTCTCAGTTACTGAGAGACAGTGGGAGAGACCCCATTGCTTAGAGGGCCCATGAGTAATCAGAGACAAAAAATGCATCGGGCATATTTTTCCAAGTACTCCATTAAAAAAAGGAAAAGATTCTAACAAATGAAGTAACAAATACTAAGTGCCAACCAATGTACTAGGTGCTTTATGTCCATTTACTCTTTTAAATCTCAAAATAAACACACAAGATCAATATTAATACTCCATTTAGACACTGAAGCTTAGAGCAGTCACAAAGCTAATGAATGAAACAGAAGAAACATTGTCAAGGAAATATAATGTCTCCATTCATTCATTCAATACATACATTTTGAACACATCCTATGTGCTCCATACAAGTCTGAAGTGGTTTGAACCAGGTTAGGCCTCGGGGGTACAACAGTGAGCTCCCTCTGCCCTCTTATAACCAGCAGTATACAGACATCAAGTACAAAATTACGTCAATTAAGATTTCACTTAAAATTGTGACATAAATACAAAAGGAAGTACAGTGAGACCTTAGCCAGCCGAAGAAGACCAGAGATAACTTCCTAAGAAGTAGTATTTAAGCCAAAAGATAACTCAGGAGTTGCCAGAAAATGGAGGGGAAGAAGGTTCCAGGCCAAAAAAATATTTCAAAGGACCTGAAGCAGAAAGGAACTTGGCATTGAGTGAAATGAAAGGTCATTAGTGTTGAGGCTGCTTTTTCCTCAAGACACTCACTCCTGCAGGGCCATGGCTGTTAGAAATACACAAATATCATGTGCAACCTAGATTAGAGTATGGATGACTCTCTGTTGAGCTTGCTAAGCTGGAGGAGAGCAGGACAAGATGAAATGGACCAACTGGCCATAGCCAGAGCATGGAAGGCAATGCTGATGTCTCAAGGATTAGAGTCATTGCCCTAGCAGCAGGGGGCAGCCAGCACCAGTTTTTAGCATTGGACTGACATAATCAGGTCTGTTATTTTAATAAGATCAAGTTTGCTGACATGCGTGAGCTTCCTGATGAAGTGGCTTTAAAATAATCTTAAGTAAATTATATCTCTATATAAGTCTAGAATACTTTACGGAGACAGGCCACATATTCAAATTCTTTTGCAATCTATAGGAACAACCACCTTGTTCTACATCCCTGAGACTCAAAAAAAGTGGTCCAGGGACAAGCAGCATTAGCAAAAAGAACCACCTAGGAGCTGGTCAGAAATGCAGAATCTCAGGTCCCATCCCAGACTACTGAATTGGAATTGATAGTTTTTACAAGAGCCTTAGGTGATTTGTTTGCACTTTAAAATCAAGAAGCCTTGCTCTGCTGATGTCCATAAGCACCAACATCACCCCATTTGCATGGGGACTCAGAATATCCTAGATGAGAACTGATTCTGGGATTGTAATAATTCCTTGAGTTCCATTAGCATCTCTAGGGTATCAATCACCATTCTGAGATATAATCTTTGGTTGGAAAGAAGTAGGCAAAAATATACAAATATGTTCTTATTGTTCCTGGTAAAAACAGGGCACAAAACCAGAAAGAAAAAAAAAAAAGATTGAAAAAATCAGGTCCTGTAGTACAGATATTGTCACTAGCACCAGCAGTCGGTGACATCAACCTTAGGTGCTAAGTATATCAAGAGGGAGTGAATTTTACCTTAGGCCAGTTCCTTGAAGACAGTCACAAAATGGTACTTTGGTCATATGAATAAATTGAAACCAATCACATACACAATCCAAATACCACACACTCAACAAAACTTCAAGCTTTTGCTATAATAGGCCTTTCATTACTCCCCAATTCAGGAAAATATTAACTATAAGATAAGAGAATTTGAATGGATTCATTCATATCAAGTCATTGCTTACAGCCCTTGAGCCAGACTTTTTTCTAAATCTTTTTTTGATTCTCCTTAGGCACTTTGTTATAAGGTTGAAAAGTACAACATGTGCTACCAAATTATACATTATAAAAGTTTCTGGTAACTTCCATGAATTGTAGAACACTGCAATTTGGTAAATTTCTTTTGTTCTGCCTGGACACTTTGTAGCATGTGGATGAAAGCACAATTTCTGGAAGCCAACTGTATGGGATCAAATCCTACTTTGTCCCTTACAAAGCACGTGATCTTGGACAAGTTACTTAATTTCTCTGTGCCTCAGTTTCCTCATCTGTAAAATAAGATGATAATTGCACCACTCACACAAAGATCTCATGAGGATTCATTGGATGAAAGCATTTAAAGCCCTTAGAAATCATATCTGGAACATGCTAAACATTATATACTTGCTAGTTTGTTGTTGTTATAACTGGATATTATCAGAAGCCAAGGAATTTCAATGTGAATCATTCTTGGAGCAAAGGGCGAAGGAAAGAATGTTAGTCACACTTCATTCAAAGATCACTAGCAGGAAAAGGCCACCCACTAACAGTTGGTAAGTTGCCAAATATTTGTTCCTTTGATGCCATAGGTAAAAAACCAGTATGGCCATGTGGCCTCAGCAAGGTAATTACCAAAAAACAGTTGCCCTGGTTTTTAAAGCCA
This sequence comes from Myrmecophaga tridactyla, assembly GCA_004026745.1. Taxonomy (NCBI): domain Eukaryota; kingdom Metazoa; phylum Chordata; class Mammalia; order Pilosa; family Myrmecophagidae; genus Myrmecophaga; species Myrmecophaga tridactyla. The sequence continues at coordinate 1,679 of PVIY010014346.1, read as the reverse complement.
ATAACCCAAAGTAATGTCCTACAATTTGAACATGTTCTATAAACATTTGTACTTGAGAGTTTTTTCCCTTCAGATTTAAGATGGCCTAACTTAAAATGCAACCAACAGACATTATCTTTTCATGTCAACTGCACTGTACCCAAAAATGTTATCAACTACCTAACATGTGAAATCCATTTTTTAAATCAAGTTTCAGTAATGTAATCATTCCCTCAGAATATTTTTCTATTTTTAAAGAGGAAGAATTCTTATCCATGGCAAAAACACGAGTCCACTTCCTAGAAGCTTGTAACCTATGAAGTGTATATTATAAATTAAAAATTTACCATTCATTTACTTATTTAAGTTTGCTATTTGCTGACCCTCAGTGAAGTTGCATCCCAGATAGCTGGATGCTCCTCTAGTTCTTTAAAAATGAATGATGAATCTGATGAATCATTTTCACATGCGAAACCAAAAGCCACAGGCTTTACACTCACTATGAGATAAACTCCATATGTTTTAGTCTTTACAGTCTTTATGCCTGTGCTTAACAGAGTTCAATAATTGCTTACAGATTAAAGAGAAACTTATTTTAAAGTGTGTATAATAAAATAATTCTGGGCCAATTTAGCACAAAGTCAAATTTTATCAATTAGACCAAGAAGACATTTATTTATAAAGAAAAACTCTCCTATAAAAGCTGATAATTACATTGCTTGAAACACCTAATTGAGCATAATTTCTTCTAAAATTTTGCTTTCCTAAACATGTGATCAAGTTTCTAAATTATCTAATGGCTTGCTGAAATACTGAGACTTTTAATCAAACCAAAAGAAAGTCTCTGAGAAAAATCTTACACATTTATTTTAGGTGCATAATAATTTCCATCTCTGTATAGGTAATAAAAATACATGAGTATATGTTTGTAACCTAAAGTGACAACAATACTACTGGAGCCTAATAGACTGGTCAATCAGTTGACTAATATGCCCTGTCAGTTCATCCTTACAGTAATTGAGGTAGTTAGTAAAATTCAATACAAGACAAGCACCTGACAGCCTTCGTAAAAGATGATGGGTATTTAAGTAGGTTAGGTAAATTACACTTCTTCACTCCATAAGAACCACAATTGAAAGCAATACAACACGGTACCCTTGATAGCTGTTAAGTGTCACAAAAACAACATCATGTTACACATATCAGTAGGTGGATGCAATGTTTTAAGTAAATATGGGATTCATTTACAGGAAAACATGGTTAAATATTCATAACTGCAATCGTTCTTCCTGTGCTTAGTGACTAATTAGTATAGTCAAAAGGTTTGATCTCAATTGATTTTCCAGGCTGTTCTACGTAACTCTACCAGTAGGAGACCATTTGGGGACCAGACCTGTAAGTTTTAATGATTATATTGGAATAACTCTCCCAGCGTTGTCAAATTCTATCCATGTCGTGTAGTCATCTAATCTGAAAGCTCAAATATAACATCTAAAACGCTTCATACATTACACCCTAGCCGATCACTGATTGGCCCATCATATTTACTGGACTTTTTTTTTTTAATTAAAAAAAATTTTTTTAAATACCAAAAAACACCAAACAAACACAAACATTCTTAACTTTTGATCATTCTGTTCTACATATATAATCAGTAATTTACAATACCATCACCTAGTTGCATATTCATCATCATGATC
>PVIY010014345.1:0-56666 GCA_004026745.1 Myrmecophaga tridactyla | reverse complement strand
TAGCAGAGAGGCTGGAGGGAACTGCCTGAAAATGTAGAGCTGTGTTCCAGTAGCCATGTTTCTTGATGATGATTGAACAATGATATAGCTTTCACAATGAGACTCTGTGAATGTGAAAACCTTGTGTCTGATGCTCCTTTCAGCTACTATACCAACAGAAGAGTAGAACATATGGAATAAAAATAAATAATAGGGGGAAAAAATGTTAAAATAAATTTAGTTTGAAATGCTAGTGATAAATGAAAGCAAGGGGTAAGGGGTATGGTTTGTATAATCTTTTTTTCTCTATTATCGTTTTATTCCTTTTTCTGATGTCTTTTTATTTCTTTTTCTAAATCGATGCAAATGTTCTAAGAAATGATGAATATGCAACTATGTGATAATATTAAGAATTACTGATTGTACATGTAGAATGGAATGATATTTTAATGTTCTTTTGTTAAGTTTTTTAATTAATAAAAAAGTTTATAAAAAAAGATAAATAGATGGTTCTACAATAATAGTTGGACACATCAATATACTACTGTGAGTAATTGATAGAACATCTAAAGAGAAGATTGATAAGGAAATAGAAGACTTGAACAGCACTATTAACCAGTTAGATCTAATGGGCAGACAAGGAACATGCACCCAACAACAGGAGAATACACATTCTTCTCAAGTGTGCATAGAATATGCACACCAGACCATGTGTTGGGCCACAAATAAACTCTTAATAAATTTTAAAATATTAAAATCATACAAAGTATCTTTTTGGACCACAATGGAATAAAGTTAAAAAGTCAATAACTGAAGGCATGTGGAGATACACACCTTGCTAGTTGTGGTTACTTCCAGGGCAGGGTTAGCTGGGGTGGTCATTCAAAAGGGGAACTTATGACGAGCCCAAATGACAGAGCATCAAATATAGTTTAAGTCATTACCATACATCCTGTGATCTCTCAGCATTGTTTTGCATTATGCCACCCATAATGGTGGCATACCCAGTGGTTCCGTTAGTTTAGGGGCTGCTATTTCAGTGACATGCACAAAACATTGTAAGTGGGTAACTCACAAGATGGTGAGTTGGATGTCATGAGGAGATGCATGAGAAAAGTGGAGGTGGCCACATGGGATTGGGTGCAACTCATGATGCTGTAGGCAGGGAATCCCACAGCTGGGATGTTGGAGCAAGAATGTCTCTACAGTAGGACAGCTTTGGACTGTGTTTGTTTATGTTAGTACACGCAGAAGGAGCAGATCACAGAGGGGCTCTCCAGGTAGGCAGGAATCATCATCTAAACTGTTAGGGAATATTACTTAACCAACTAGTAGGGGGTTGCTAATCTCCGGGTGAGATTATAATCATGGAGGGGGTGGCTTACAGTTTTGCAGGCTTCCAGTTACCATACAGGTTCACTGGGAAGGCAGTCAGCAAACTCTGCAGGGTACAGTTCCAAGTCTGACTTCCTGTACTTCAACTCCTGTAATGGATTCATGAGTTCATGGACTGGGGTATTCCCTCTTTTCGTGCAAACCACTCAGAATAGTGAGTGGCATCGTATGGAGGACCCTTTCACATAAGGTGCTGGCTAGGGCTAATATGATTTGACAACCATCAGTCTCCTACTGGAATTACAAATGTAGGACAAGGTCCTGGGATCATCAGGTGCACACTTATGGAGTGCTTTGAGCCACCTGAATATGGGACTGATGGACTACATCCACAGGACTGGATATGCTGTCCACAAATAAAGGCCAATTTGATGGACCCTTGGAATAGATTAGTCTGGCACTAGGCATTGGTGACTCAGGCCACAGAGCACAGGTCAGTAAGCCATTTGAGTTTGACTTGATAGCAACTGGTTGGCCAAAATCCTTCTTCTAAGATCTGAGATAGATTATAAGGGCATTTTGCTAACATTGCTTCCACCTCTCGCTCGCACAGGAAAACCAGGCTGCAGGTTTAGTTAGCCAGGCTCTGTGGCATGCCAGGCATGGGGGATTGAAGACAGCCCCCCCCCCCCGCCCCACGCAGGCATCACCCTGCGTGCCAATCGGTGGAACAGTTTTGGACTGTATATCTGTAGTTGCTGTAAATGAACACCGTGGAGGTGAGACCCTAGATCCAGAAGGAGGCCCATCACCCAAGCAATCACCGAAAGCCTAAAAACCAAGCCAGAGTGAGCACTGGCAACGTAAGAATTGCCTCGTGGCGTTGGGTGGCATAGTTATTTAAATTATTACAGCAAAATTCCAGGCAGCACATTCTTTTCCTATCACTTGGGTTATTCCTTCTCTTATGGCTATAACTATTTTGGACCTAATGGTTTCTGAATTTGGGAACTTGTATGGTAACCAGGCCCTCAAAACCCAATACAGGGGCCCGTATCTGCCAATATGGCTGACATCTACCAACATTAACTGGGAACTATCCCTAATTGTGACCACACGGTGCCACTAGTGAGTCCTGGTGCTGCTATTTCCACTTTCTGTAAAGGAGCAGAAGAATGGGATGCAATAACCATCCTTTATACCCTGAAAATGTCAGCAGAGATAGGGTGAGGGTCCTAGCGCAGAGGCATATTTGTCAAGAATCATCAAACAGGAGCGCCAGCTGGACTGTGAGTCTTTAGAGGGCCGGAACGTATAACATGCGCTATGTCAGGATGCCATCTACCTGCAGACAGGAAAATCGCAAAAAGTCAAAAAGGCGAGAACTGGTTGCTGAGTGGAATTTGGATAATGGCTTCCCTACCCTATCCCACTAGCAGGCATGGAATTTTCCTTTAATTAGTACAACTTTAGATTGTGTGGCATTTAATAATTAGTATAAGTCATGTCATACCCCAGGGGCCTAGTACTGAGAATAATTAGAGGCTGGGGTAGCACTGCAGTCTGTGCAGTGGTCCATTTACTGGGCTGTAATTTTAAGTAACAATTGTCTTAGAGCCCATTCTGTCTCTCTTGGGGCTTACAGAACAAATGGAGGTTCCACAAAATTCCTTCTTCTAAGGCCCAAATTTGCACCGGTTGGGCTGTAAAATGAGCTCCTTGATCTGAATCAATAGCATGGGGTGGGCCAAAGGAGTCCAAAATGGATTTGATGATACCCTGAACAAGTCTCTGCTGTGGTATGCCTACAAGGATAAGCCAATAAAAGCCACTATAGGAGTCAGTCATCTAGGGGCTGCTGCTAAAGGTGGGCCCTTTTTAGTCAAGCTGCCCTCTAGACAAAGGGAGTATCCACTAGGTATTTGCCCCCCACAGGCGTACTTCCACAGCTTGCTCTGTGCACATAAGGAACAGGTTTGTATCACTGCTTCCACCAAGGCAGGGGTTTGTGGCATCCTCTGTGATATAGGGCCAGTCAGTCAAAGCTCAGTGTCCCCCATGGTCCAATGTGATGTGTCTCCATTCTGCTAATGAAAATGAAATTTCTGACTGTGCCTGTTCGGATTCTATCGTGGCTACATGTGGGGCTATTGGCATAAACTGCTCTAGCTGGTTAACACGTGCCTCAGCAGTGTACACTGTTGTAAGCACAGACACGCGAGACAAAGCTGGTTATAGTGACCCGTGCTAGCTCCTTCCAAGTGGGTCTCCCCAGAGGGGCTTACATTGAAAGGTAAAACTACTTTGTTCCCTGAGGCCAGACCTTACAGCTAACCCATGACAACCACACAAGACTCAGTGAAGTTGTACACTTTAGACAGGCCACCGGCCAGAGCGTCTTCTACAGCTAAAAACAGTGTGAGTAGTTTCTACCGTTTCCCTTCTTGTCCACGGAAGCCCGTGAGGCCGGGGCCAGACCTCGGCTCGCCGACGCGTGCCATTGCTTTCAATGGAGGCGCTGCCATGGCTGGAAGATCCCAACTCCCTGTCAGATAGTTGACCCCAAGGGGAATCCCATCTGGGCAAGGGGCTGAGCGTGGGGGAAGCCACATCCTCTTGCCCTTTAGAAAGGCCCCATGCGTTAGATTTTGCCCTTTCCTGAAGGTACCATTCCCATTTAAGTGAAGAGACTTCAGTGGCTGTGCAGAGCCACTGTTTAGGAGGTGTCTCTTATTCAAGCAGAGATGGGGCCTTGGGTTCGCAGCAAAATGGGTGGGGACTCTGTAAGTGCCTCAGTTTCTGGGAGAGCACAGTGCGCCACTAAGATCTGTTCTTCTAACGTAGTGTACTAGGTAGCTGCCAGGGGCAACTTTCTGATGGACAAACCCAGAGGTAGCCATGTCTTATCATGGTATGTCTAAAGGCTGCAAGAAGCATGATCAACTATGGCAGTTGCCTGTAATCTAAATTTGGAACCTGGGGATACTGACTCCTGTGCCAATCGAAGCACCCTGTCATGTTCAGGGCCACACCGAAAGGAGCTAGCTTTCCAGGTGATGGCATATGTAGGTTTGAGTAACACAGTCAGATGTGGAAAGTGCTGATGCCACAATATCAACAGTCATAGTAGATGTGCCTGTTTGTGTGTTTGAGATGCTGTGAGAGTGAGAATTTGTAGTTTTATTACATTGGGAATTTCTCTCACCTTGGAGGAACAAATAATTCCTAGGAACTTAATGTTAGTTGTGGGTCCTTGCGTCTTATGTGAGACAATCCCTGATCTTGTAGATACTGTGTAAGAGTAAATAGACCATGTTTGACCGCCTCCTCCATGGGCCCCCACAAAAGCATGTCATCTCTATGACTCCAATACTGGCAATGTTTAAGTGTAAGCTTCTGGAGCTCCTGTCAGCCTAGATTGTGTACAATTGTGGGGCTGTGGAGGTAGCACCTGGACAATTGAATGGAGGCATTTTGGGGGCCATCAAATTTGAAGGCAAACTGGGCCTGGGAGGTAGGAACTATTTGCATGAAGTAGAACATATTGGGCAAATCTATCTTAGCAAAATAAGGACCTGAAGATCTCTCTATATCCTCAGCTATCTCAGTGATATTAGGTGTGAGTGCTTTAGTAAGTGGCACTTGAGCACTTAAATTTCAGTAATCAATGGTCAGTCGCCATTCATTAGTGGCAGCTTTAGTACTGGCCAAACAGGGCTGTTAAAGGAGAAATGGTAGAAATGAGCATTCCCTTATCCACTATTTACCTAACAGGCTGTAGCCCTTCTATACCTTGTCTTAGGCAATATTTACCAACTTGATGGATGCAGGCAGCTCGACTGGATCCCATATATCTTCTCCCACCAGCAGAGCAGTGGTGGATTCCAGGGAATCATCTGATGAGGCATGGCATCCATAATAACAGACCAGAGGAGCCATCACCACTGGGAGTTGTTTAATAAAAATTATTCTAAGGGTTACATATTTTTAAATTTATTTGCTAGGTACAACTTTACCTGAAACTCCTTTAATATACAGGGCTTTCCCTTTGAGTTTAATTTGGGGTTTCTGGGTAACACAGTGGCCTGTGCTCCAGTATCTAGAAGGACCAAGAAGAGCTGTTTATTTCGAGAGCTCCAATGAACCGCTATTTTAGTTTCCTGGCTGCTCCAAACAAACACCATCAAATGGGTCAGCTTTATACAATGGGAGTTTATTTGCTTACAGTTTGAGGCTGAGAAAAATGTCCAAATCAAAGGCATCATCAAGGCAATGCTTTCTTCCTGAAGACTGGCTGCCAGTGATCCTTGGCTCCTCTGCTAAATGGCAAGGTGCATATAATGTCTGCTGGTCCCTCCCTTCTCTTCCAAGTTTCTTTGCTTTCAGTTTCTTGCTTCCATGGCACTCTCTCTCTCTCTCTCTCTCTCTCTCTCTCTCTCTCTCTCTCTCTCTCTCTCTTTCTCTGTGTGTGTGTATTCATCCCATTTATAAAGGATTATAGTAATTAAAAAATTAAAACCCATCCTGAATGAGGTGGGTCACATCTTAACTGAAGTAGCCTCATCAAAAGAGCCTACTTACAATGGATCCACACCCACAGGAATGGATTATATTTTAAATGATGCCTTTCTGGGTAGGCCACAGTGGCTCAGCAGGCAGAGTTCTTGCCTGCCATGCTGGAGACCCAGGTTTAATTCCTAGTGCCTGCCCATGTAAAAAAAAAAAAAGTGCCTTTCTGGGGCATACAGCTTCAAACCACATCAACCACCACATTTGTGAAGGGACAACTGTCCCCAGAGGGTGGTCTGCACTCCGGAGTCCCTATTCTCCAATTAGTAAAGTTTAGGAAGCATTCCTCTCGCCTAGATGGGTTGGCTGTATTTCTGGGTGACTGCTGCTGTACTACATTAGTACTCTGAAGCACCCCTGGTCCCAAGAGACTCTTGTCACAGGTCTTCAATTTGGGGGCCACTACATGGGGCAAAATAGGGCCGATTTGACAGGGGGTACCATCTATTCCCCCAGGTGAAGAACCCCTGCAATTAACAAATGAGATAACCCAATCAGCTGAAGACTTTTAAGGGAGAAGAGAGACTCTTTCACTGCTTCTTCAGCCAGTCAGCCTCTCCCGTGGAGTTCATCCAGACCCTTCATTGGAGTTGCTTGCTTCACAGCCTGCCCTACAGATTTTGGACTCTTCCATTCCCACGGCTACGTGAGACACCTTTATAAATCTCATATTTATAGATCTCTCCTGTTGGTTCTGTTTCCCTAGAGAACCCTGACTAATACATCCAGCTAAGATCTAGTGGAGCTAGTGATATTTATGGCATAGAATGGTCACTGCTACCCAAAACATCTAAGTAACTTTCCTCAAGATCTGAAAGATCTTATGTCTTACAATCACACTGTCTTGGATCCACAGTTTCAAATGACCTTTTGCAAAGCTTTGATCTTGCTGAGAAATACGAATCTCATCAATCCATCATGTTTGCTAGAGTTCTTCTTTGAACTTTTGCATTGCCACAATAAACTTCTGCAAAAGACTTTATACACTCATGTTGTGACTTATATTAAGAATATAAATGCAAACACAAAAACAATAAAGTGAATATAGTATTTCAGAATTTCATGTACACCATGTTAAGAGAAAGCAATGCAACTGCAGCCAAGATATCTTTGGATGTGATGATTGAAAGCTACAAAAGAAACATTTGGAATGATGCCAAAATTGTCAATGCACAATTGCATATTTCTCCAAAGTCATCAAGATATTAGTTGCTGCTTTGACATTTCTCCTAGGAAAAGATGAAGAAGAGACAAAGGATAGTGACTCAGAATCCAAAGATGAAATACCAACAGCAAGAGACCTGCTAGTACAGTATGCCACAGGTAAGAAATGCTTCAAACACAAGAAAAGGTTGTACAAAAGCAATGAAAGTGCTCAAGAAACAAAAAAAAAAAAAAAGAAGAAGAAGAAAAAGCCAGAAGTGTTTAACCTTTCAGTTATACACCTGATTCGTGATCCCCAAGAGTTTGCAGAAAAACTATTAAAGCAACCAGAGATCTCTACGGTTACTTTGAGGTGAAGCTGATGCTCATGAACATTATCTCAAGATTGGTGGGGATTCATGAGCTTTCTCTCTTTAATGTCTATTCCTTTATGCAAAGGTTTCTGCAGCCCCACCAAAGAGAAGTAACAAAGATCCTTCTATTTACTGCACAAGCATCTCATCACCTGGTACCCCCAGAGACCATTTGGTCATTGCCCATGACTGTGACCAACAATTTTGTTACTGACAAGAACATTGGTGAAGTCATAACAGTAGGAACCAATGCTATAAAAGAGATATCTGGATGTCCTCTAGCCTTGAATGAAAAACTTCCCCAAGACCTGGCTCAGCATAAAACACACAAAGGTAAGAATGTGATGATGTCTGCTGGAACTTTAATTCAGCTCTTCAAACACTAAACCCTCAGATGTTGCAGAAGAAATTCTGGAGTAAGCCTACAGAAGACTCGGTTGAAGTAAGAGTACAAGAATATGGAGAATTAGGTAAGAAAGATTATATTCCAGGAGCGGAAGTTCTGGAAGTTGAGAAAGAGGGAGAGGATGCTGAAATCGTAAAGATGGGTGGGAAAGTGTGAGTCTTAGCGAGGAGGAGAATGCCGGTGGTGAATGCATGGACATGCACCACTCTTCTGATGAAGAACAGCAAGAAACTTCCAAGAAGTTGAAAGCATGCCCATGGACAAACAGAAAGCCAAAGCTTCAGCCATCAGCACTAGTCGGGTTTTAATTCAGCAAGACTTCCAGAAAATTCACACAGCCCAAATGACAAAGGACTCAGTGCTGCCCCTGGGAAAGCCAAAAAGAAGAAATATGTCCAAATAGTAATGAGGAGTCCAGGGCAACATCGAGCATCTTCATGGAAAGTCAAAGTCTGACAAGGAGACAAGACTACCAACTGCAGTGGCTGGAAAGATAGACAGGACATGATTTGTGAGGAAGAAGACCAAAATGAATCCATTTTCCAGTTCTACATATAAAGAGTAGGAAAAACAGGAGAACTTTATGATGATGTGGTTTAGCCAGAATGCCCAGTCAAAAAATAAACATTCCTTCAGAGAAAAACAGATGGCATTACCAGATGCATTTTTGAAAAAGAGAAAAATGATGAAGTAACTACCAAGCATGTTTTCCATTCCTAGGAAAATGCTGTATTTGTTTCCCTGCTCTGAAAATTAGTAAATCAAGAATGTTTGTTTACATTAAAAAGTTCAGAAGCACTATATTTTGGAAACTATAGTAAACTTAGTAGAAATCTGGCATTTTAATTTTTATTTTATGGTGGGAATGTTTGAAGTGTAAACAGTAGCAATGTCGTAAAATCATTTTCATTTGGCATCCATGCAAAAAATTTGATGAATTTCTACTATATGTCACTGTGGGCAAAAGTGAATGAGCCACTGATGTGGCCTCTCTCTTTAAGCCAACACGGCAGGTGAACTCACTGCCCTCGCCCCCCTACGTGGCACATGACTCCCAGTGGTGTAAATTTCCCTGGCAACTTGGGACCTGACTCCCAGGGATGAGCTGGGACCCAGTGCCATGGAATTGAGAAAGCCTTCTTGACCAAAAGGGGGAAGAGAGTAATGAGGCAAAAGTCTCAGTGACTGAGAGATTTCAAACAGAGTTGAGAGATTATCCTGGAGGTTATTCTTATGCATTATATAGACATCCACTTTTTAGGTTATGGTGTACTGGAGTGGCTGGAGGGAAGTACCTGAAACTATTGAGCTATGTTCTAGTTGCCTTGATTCTTGAAGATGATTGTATTACCATATAGCTTTTACAATATAACTGTGTGATTGTGGAAACCTTGTGTCTGATGCTCCTTTTAGTCAAGGTATGGGCAGGTGAGTAAAAAAAAAAAAAACATAAACAAATAATAGGGGAGATAAAGGTTAAAAATTGGGTAGATTGAAATACTGTGGGTCAAAGAGAGGCAGGGGTAAGGGGTATGGGATGTATGAGTTTTTGGTTTTTATTTCTTTTTCTGTAGTGATGCAGATGTTCTAAAATGATCATGGGGAAGAATACACACCTATGTGATGATATGGTAAGCCACTGATTGTATAATATGGTTGGACTATGTGTGTGGATATTTTGTAATAAAATATCTAATATAAAATATTAAAAGAAGATTGCTGACTGCTGCAGTCTGCAACACTGGAGTCTTACTTTTTTTTCATAAATATTTATGTTTTTATCCTTTGTTCAAGAGACAACCTTTATTAGGTCTGCACCTCCATCTAGGTTTTGTTAGAGTTGATGTTTTTCTGTTAACTGGGTTAAAGAGTTAACCCTGCATGAATTTGGTAATAAATTATACATCCTAGAATATATTAAGCAGATAATCAAAAAGTATTGGAAAAGTCCCTTGAGAGATGGGAGAGAAAATATGGAACTATTAAACTTTACCATCAGGGAATCCCCTGATGCTGTGACACCCAAATCAATAGGCCAAGCCCTTAATCTTGAGGCTTGCTCTTGTGAAGCTTACGTAGGTAGCGGAAACGCTTAGCCTATCTATAGGTATGCCTAAGAGTCACCTCCAAAGGACCTCTTATTTTGCTCAGATGTGGCCTTTCTCTTTCTAGACCCAAATCTACAGGTGGAACCATTGCCCTTCCTACTTGGGACATGACATCCAGGAATGAAAGTCTCCCTGGCTGCATAGGGGATGACCCACAGGTATGAGCCTGGCCCTGGCACCATGGGATCAACAATGCCATCCTGATCAAAAGGGGGAAAAGATGTGTAAGAAATAAGGTGTCAGAGGCTTAGAGTTCAAATAGAGTTGAGAGGCTACTTCAGTTACTTCAGAGTAACTGAAGCTCTTATGCAAGCTTCAGTTTGACATTGCTACCTATCATAACTTGTCAAAACCCAATCAAAACCATTACTGCCAATTCTAAAGAATACCTATGGCATTATATAAGATTCTACAAAGGTTCCATGCACTAGGGTAACCCTCCAAAACCTACAACCTCCAGATGGGTCCGTCTACCAGATAAGTAGTGAAATGCAGAGGGGCCAGCCCTTCCAGAACATCAGCTAGTTCCATCTCCCTATCTCATATTATCAACAGCTCCTTCCAACATGAAAAAGTTAGAATGGGCATAGCCCAAATACCCCCCAAAAAGTGGGAGAAAGAGGAAAGGAGATGGTGGAGTTGAACAGAGAAAGTCAGGTTTAACAATTGAGTATGATGCTGAATCATTATACTAATATTTCTTTTAGTCTCCAGTATCTTAGAGCAGCTAGAAATAAAAACCTACAATTGTGGAATTGTAACCCATACCAAACTCTGAAATCTGTTCTACAACTAATTGTTGTGATGTACTTTGAAATTTATTGCTTTTATGTATGTATGTTATTTAAAGAGAAGGAGTATAACAGAGAAGATATGATTTAAAAAAGGAGTACGACTGCTGAATCATTATATTCATATTTCTGTTGGTCTCCACGTCTTGGAGCAACTAGAAGAAAAAATGAAAAATTGTGAAACTGTAACCCATACCAGACATTAAAATCTGTTCTATAACTACTTATAAAAATGTACTTGGAAATTTATTGCTTTTTTTGTTTATATGTTATATTTCACAATTTTAAAAAATGTGAAAAACAAGAAACACACATACAAAAATAATTAATTAATTAAAAAGTAAAATAAAAGTAATGGAGGTAAAAAAAAAAATCACCTTAGATGGCACAGCATAAAGTTCTATCTAATAGAATTATCTATTTTAAAATATATATCTTTGTGTAATACCCTTCCATTGAGTATGGACTGGACACAGTGACTTATTTCTAACAAATACAATAAGACAATGTGTAAATTAGAATCCAGGTCATCCTGGAATGGTTTTGGTTGAATCATAACCAACCAAAACAAGTTATGATAGGTAGCAATGTCTAACTGAAGCTTGCGTAAGAGTGACATCCAGATAGCCTCTTGACTCTATTTGAACTCTCATCCTCTGATACCTTATTTGTTGCACTTCTTTTCCCCTTTTTGGTCAGGATGGCATTGTTGATCCCATGATACCAGGGCCAGGTTCATACCTGTGGATCATCCCCCATGCTGCCAGGGAGACTTTCATCCCTGGGTGTCATGTCCCAAGTAGGAAGGGCAATGGTTCCACTTACAGAGTTGGGCCTAGAAAGAGAAAGGCCACATCTGAGCAACAAAAGAGGTCCTCCAGAGGTGACTCTTAGAAATGTCCTAAGAATTATGGCATCACTCCTTCTGTCTGTTAAACCAGTCATTTCAGCGATGCCAGCCACCAGGTCATGAACAGCTCTTTGGAGAGGGTCACATAGTAAGTAGTTGAAGACCCTGTCAACAGCCACATAAATAAGCTTGGAAGCAGATCCTTCGGTCTAGTCAAGCTCTCAGATGACTTTAACCTCTGACAACATCTTAGCTGCACTCTCAAAAGACTTCCCAAACCTAAACACCCAGCTAGGCTGCTCCCAGATTTCTGACCCTCAGAGACTGTGTGAAAGGCCATTTGCTTAAGTTGCCCCTGAATTTTGGGGTAATTTGCTATGCAGCAAAACATCACCAAATACTGTGGGTGGTGGAAGGGAAAGATGTTTTTAAAAGTTCAATTATTGAGTTCTTGGTAAGATGGCAGAGTAGGGAGTTTCAAGACTGAGTTCATCCTCCAGGGCAGCTAGTATACTCCCAGAAACTGCGTGAAACACATCTTCAGGGCTCCAGACACCAGGAGAACGCTGTAAACCACCCAAAGAAGGTAAGGAAGAGAATGACAACCTACGGAGAAGAGCTGTGAGTAAAACTCTCCACACTGCAGAGACTGGTGCCCCTCCCCCAGCCTCCCAGCAGGTGCCCAAGGGACCCAGCTTGACTAGAAATAAAAGTCCTCTTCCGCAACAAAAGGGGAAGGGGGGCTGTGCATGGCCCAACACTGTTCATGGCTTTTGATTAGTGAATTCAGATCGCTGGGTCCTGGCTCGGAGCTATGGTTTCACCTTGCCCCAGACAAAAGCAGCTAGCAGCCTCTGTTTCAACCCTGCCCCCAAAAAGGCAGAGTCCACTAAGAATTTAGGTCTCCAGGGAAGAGTTTGCCATAGACAACTATCTTCTGGGCAGGCAAGGAAAGTGCAGATTTGGGGAGCCATCAAGAGAAGTTTGGTGTCCTTGCAGGTCTCTTCTCCAAGGCACTTTAGAACCAGTCTATGACTCCTTTGTGGTTCCCTAGCTCTGTTTGGACTGGGAAATACTGGCTTGGAAAAGTCCTCTCCAGGGTGACCCTCCTCCCAGAATTTGCCCTTCAGACAACAACAGTTAGAGACAATGAAAGGAGTGTTTAACAAAAAAAACTGTAGAGGCAAGTTGAAAACAAACAGAACAGATCAACATTCCCAGAGAAGGAACAGAGGAAAGGAAGCTTTCTCTTGGGGGTGAAACAATTGCACAAGTAGAGAGAAAAACTGACCTCCAGAATAAACTCATCAAGATCATCAGATGCCTGTAGACAAGAGGAAAAAACTACAAGCTATATTAAGAAACAGGAAGATATGGCCCAGAGGAACAAATTAAAACTTCAGAGGAGACAGAATTTTGAACAATTTATTGAAGATGTTCAAACAAATCTCCTCAATGAACTAAAGAAGATGAAGGAAAATATGACTAAGAAATAAAGGATATTAAGAAAACACCATGTTGGTGGTGGTTCTAAGTGTATTGTTTGTTTTCTTAAATAAACAAGTTAACAACAAAAAAAGAAGACAGTGTGTGAGCATAAGAATTGAAAATATAAAAAGAAACATAACAGAAATGTTAGGTATGACACAATAAAAAAGATTAAAAATATATTATATGAGATCATTGCCCTCCCCCTCTACATGGCACATAACATCCAGGGTTGAAAATTTCCCTGGCAGTATGGGAGATGACTCCCAGGGATGTGTCCAGCCCTGGCACCATAGGTCAACAATTCCATCCTAACCAAAAGTGGGAAAAGAAGTGTAACTAATAAAGTATCAGTGGCTGAGAGAGTTCAAATAGGGTCAAGAGGCTACTCTGGAGGTCACTCTTATGCAAGCTTCAGTTAGACATTGCTACCTATCATAACTTGCCAAACCTTAACCACAGCCATTCCTGCCAATCCTAAAGAATACCTAAGGCAATATATAAGATTCTACAAAGGTTCCACACACCAGGGTAACTTTCCAAAACTCTATAACCTCCAGATGGATCCCAAGACCAGTAAGTCTTGAAACCTAGAGGGCCCGGCCTCTCCAGAACATCAGCTTGTTCCATCTCCCTACCCCAGATTATTGACAGCTCCTTCCAACATGAAAAATTTAGAACGACCATAGACCTAAAATACTCCTAAAGAGTGGGAAAGAAAGATCAAAGGTGATGGTGGAGTTATACAGAGAAAGTAGGGTTTAATGAACAAATATGATTGCTGAATCATGAAATTGATATTTCTTTTAGTCTCCAGTATCTTAAGTAAAGAAATATAAAAAGAAACATAACAGAAATGTTAGGTATGACATAATAAAAAAGATTAAAAATATATTATATGAGATCATTGCCCTCCCCCTCTACATGGCACATAACATCCAGGGTTGAAAATTGTGGAATTGTAACCCACACCAAACTGTGAAGTTTGTTCTATAACTAATTGTTGTACTATACCTTGAAATTTATTGGGTTTTTTTTTTTGTATATGTGTTTTTTTCACAAAAAAAGCAGAAAAAAAGTCAGTTGTGATGATAAAAAAGTATTTATTCCTTCTAGCCTCCTATATTCTGGAGCAGCTAGAAGGAAAAATCTAAGATGATGGTATGGTAGCCCATGACTAACTCTGAGATCTGTCCTGTAACTATTTGTGGAAGAGTGCATTAAAAACTATTGCTTTTTTTTTCTTTACTTTGTATATACGTTAATTACACACTATAAAAAAAGTTTAAAAAACACTGTAGCAAATAAAGTTTTACTATTTTTTTCAGAAAAAAATACACTAGAGGCATACAACAACAAATTTGAACAAGCAGAAAAAGTAATCAGAAAGCTAGATGACAGGACATTTGAAACTTTATAGACAGAAGACAGAGGAAAGAATAGAAAAAAATGAGCAGGGTCTCAGGAAATGGAATGACAGCACAAAACACAAAAACTTATGTGTTGTGAGTGTCCCAGAAGGAGAAGAGAAAGGAAAGGGGGTAAAAATAATATTTGAGGAAGTAATGGGTGAAAATTCTGCAACTCTTATGAAGGACACAAATATATATGTTCAAGAAGCACAATGTACTCCAAAAAATAAATAAATAAATCCTAGTAGACCTACTCTGAGATGCATATTAATCAGAATAGCAAACGGCAAAGATCAAGAGAGGATCCTGAAAGCAGCAAGAGAAAAGTGATTCATCATATGTAACGGAAACATAATAAGGCTAAGTGCCAATTTCTCATGACAAAACATGGAGGTGAAAAAGCAATGGTATATATATTTAAGATAATGAAAGAGGAAAACTTTCAGCCAAGAATTTGTTATCCAGAAAAACTGTCCTTCAAAAATGAGAGAGATAATGTTTGAAAATGGATAGAGATTGTAGCACATTATGTTGAATGTAATTCACAGCACTATGTGTGATCATGCTTGAAAGGGTAAGTTTACAGGTATCTATGTCACTAGAATGTAAACTACAGGATAAAACATGGGACTGTATTAACACAATGAACCCGGTGGTGGACAGCACGATTAACGTGACATATATAAAAATGTTCTTCCACAAACTAGGACAAATGTACATCACTATTATAAAGAGTTAATTATAGAATGATATATGGTGGAAAATGCACCAATTGCAAAGTGTGGACAATGTTAACAGTAAATATTTTAATATTCTTTCATCAACAGTATCAAATATACTACACCAACGCTAGGGGATTATTTTTTTTTTTGCGTAATAAAAATGTTCTAAAATTAATTGTTGGGATGAATGCACAACTGTGTGATGATATTGTGAGCCATTCGCTAAATACTTTGGATGAATTATATGGTGTGTGAATATATCTCAATAAAACTGCTTATAAATTGAGGGAGAGTTTAAAATATTAACAGATAAACAGAAACAGAACTCATCAGCAAGGGATATGCCCTACAAGAAATAGTAAAGGGATCTACAGGTTGAAAGGAAAAGACAAGAGAGAGGGGTTTAAAGCAGAGTGTAGAAATTAAGATTATCAGTAAGGGTAACTAAAAGGTTAAAAAGAGAAAAATAAGATATGAAATTAAAAAAAAAAAAAACACAATGGGAGTTAGGAAGTGAAAGTGCCAAGATGGCAGCTTAGCAAGGTATGGGATTTAGTTTGTCCTCCAGAACAGCTAATAAATAACCAGAAACAGTACAGAAAGCTCCTGGGGCCACGTCAGTGACCGGACACACAGCATACCCCAGTCTGGATCATCTGGACCGGCTGCGAGCCCCCCCAGAATCGTGAGTTCCCCAAGCTGTGGCGGCCGGCACCCCTCCCCCACAGGCTGTTTCCCAGAGGGGAAAGGAAAGAGACTTTACCAGCAGCAGGGGCTGAGTGCAATAAAACTCCAATTGTGGAATTAATTCACAAATTCTGACTACTAAAAATAGGCCCCCAGCTCAGGTGAACTGGTTAAAGAGGAGGTCACTGATTTTTGCCCAGCACCAAGGGGGCAGGGCTGACGGAAAAAGAAAAAAAAGAAACAGAGTTTTTTTCAGATTGGATAGCACATGATACTTGAAAGGGTCTGGGCCCTGAAGGAAAGGAGGGGGCACATAGGATCTGAAGGTACACAAAGTAACATACCAATTTATGGTCTTGATTGGCAAATCCGAGGAACGGGTATCCAGCTGTGAGAAGAATTTTTCTCTTTCTTCTTTTGTGACTGTGTTTCTATAGCTTGGCTGCCTTTGGATACAGTGGAAGGGCTTCTCAGGCTGCAACTGCCCTAGGCATAGGCAGAAACAAGCTTCTTTGAGAGCTTGTCTGGAGCCTGTGCCTTCCCCAGGGGAGAGGTGGGACCTAGCTCAGGTGGATTCCCTCCCTCAAGGAATTCAGACCCCAGGGCTGGAAATTTTGAAGCCATTAAAGCCAGTTTACAACCTCTACTCTGTCTCAATCACACCCCAAGCAGGGAGAGTCTGCCAAAGTTAAAGGTACCACATCATCTTATGCTGGTGGGACCTACAGGCAGATAATCACCACATACTGGGCAGGATAAGAAAATCACAGAGCTGAGAGACTTCACAGGAAAGTCATTCAACCTGCTGGGTCTCACCCTTGGGGAAAACTGACACAGGTGACTCTTTCCTCCTGACAGGAGGTCAGTTTGGTCTCAGAAAATCTGGCTGGGGTCTATAATACCTAAGTAGACCCTCCTAAGGGTGGCAGGGGGCGGGGGGGGGGGAAGGCACCATACAGGTAGGACAAGAAATAAGGAAACAAGAACTGAAAAATTCTGATCTGTTAAACAAAACCTAAGCTAGTGGTCCAGAATAAGCTGAACTGAATGTCAAAGAACAGATAGACAACAAAGTCATCCAGCAAGAATATCCTAGGTAAAAGAAGAGAAAACAATCTTCAGAATAAATGAATTAAGGTAATTAAATACCTAGATGCCAGCAAAAAACAAACAAACAAAAAAACAAAAAAACGAATCACACTAGGAAAATTGAAGCTATGACCCAGTCAAAGGAAAAAACCAACAATTCAAATGAGATACACGAGTTGAAACAATTAATTCAGAATGTTCAAACAGACATGGAAAACTTCATCAAAAATCAAATCAATGAATTGAGGGAGGATATAAAGAAGGCAAGGAATGAACAAAAAGAAGAAATTGAAAGTCTGAAAAAACAAATCACAGAACTTATGGGAATGAAAGACACAGTAGAAGAGATGAAAAAAACAATGGAAATATACACTGTTAGATTTAAAGAGGCAGAAGATAGAATTAGTGCACTGGAGGATGGAACATCTGAAGTCCAACAAGCAAAAGAAAATATAGGGGAAAAAATGGAAAAATATGAGCAGGGACTCAGGGAATTGAATAACAATATGAAGCACATGAACATACGTGTTGTGGGTGTCTCAGCAGGAGAAGAGAAGGGAAAAGGAGGAGAAAAACTAATGGAGGGAAATTATCACTGAAAATTTCCCAACTCTTATGAAAGACTTCAAATTACAGATCCAAGAAGTGCAGAATACCCCAAACAGAGTACATTCAAATAGACGTACTCCAAGACACTTACTAATCAGAACGTCAGAGGTCAAAGAGAAAGAGAGAATCTTGAAAACAGCAAGAGAGAAGCAATCCATCACATACAAGGGAGGACCAATATGACTATGCATAGATTTCTCAGCAGAAACCATGGAGGCAAGAAGACAGTGGGATGATATATTTAAATTACTAAAATTCTTGCCAACCAAGAATTCTATATCCAGCAAAATTGTCCTTTAAAGTGAGGAAGAAATTAAAACATTTTCAGACAAAAAAATCACTGAAAGAATTTGTGGCCAAGAGACCAGCTCTGCAAGAAATACTAAAGAGAGCACTAGAGGCAGATATGAAAAGACAGTAGAGAGAGGTGTGGAGAGGAGTACAGAAATGAAGACTATCAGTAAAGGTAAAAAGAAGAAATATTAGATATGACATAAAATGCAAAAGGCAAAATGGTTGAAGAAAGTATTACCCATACAGTAATAACACTAAATGTTAATGGATTAAACTCACCAATCAAAAGATGTAGACTGGCCGAATGGATTAAAAACAGAACCCATCTATATGCTGTCTATAGGAAACACATCTTAGACCCAAGGATTAACATAGGTTGAAAGTGCAAGGTTGGGAAAAGATATTTCATACAAACAACAATCAGTAAACAGCAGGAGTAGCTATACTAATATCCAACAAATAAGACTTCAAATGTAAAACAGCTAAAACAGACAAAGGATACTATGTATTAATAAAAGGAACAATTCAACAAAAGACATAACAATCATAAATATTTAAGCACCAAGCCAGAATGCTTCAAAATACATGATGCAAACACTGAAAACACTGAAAGGAGAAATAGACACATCTACCATAATAGTTGGAGACTTCAATTCCACACTCTCATCAATGGACAAAACATCTAGACAGAGGATCAATAAAGAAACAGAGAATTTGAATAATACAATAAATGAGCTAGACTTAACAGACATTTATATAACATTACACCCCACAACAGCAGGATATACTTTTTTTTAAGTGCTCATGGATCAGTACAAGGATAGACCATACGCTGGGTCACAAAGCAAGTCTCAATAAATTTAAAAAGATTGAAATCATACAAACACTTTCTTAGATCATAACAGAATGAAGTTGGAAATCAATAATAGGCAGAGTGCCAGAAAATTCAAAAATATGTGGAGGCTCAACAACTCACTCTTAAACAACCAGTGGGTCAAGGAAGAAATTACAAGAGAAATCAGTAAATATCTCGAGGCGAATGAAAATGAAAACGCAACATATCAAAACTTATGGGATGCAGCACATTAAAAGAATTATGCACCATGACCAAGTAGGATTCATCCCAGGTATGCAAGGATGGTTCAACATAAGAAAATCAATTAATGTAATACACCATATCAACAAATCAAAGCAGAAAAACCACAAGATCATCTCGATCGATGCAGAAAAGGCATTTGATAAAATTCAACATCCTTTCCTGTTAAAACACTTTAAAGGATAGGAACAGAAGGTAACTTCCTCAACATGATAAAGGGAATATATGAAAACCCTCAATGGGGAAAAACTGAAAACTTTCCCCCTAATATCAGGAACAAGACAAGGATGTCCACTATCACCACTTTTATTCAACCTTGTGTTTGAAGTTCTAGCCAGAGCAATTAGACAAGAAAAAGAAATACAATGCATCAAAATTGGAAAGGAAGAAGTAAAACTCTCACTGTTTGCAGATGATATGATACTATATGTCAAAAACCCAAAAAAACCACAGCAAAACTACTAGAGCTAATAAATAAAATAACCAGCAAAGTGGCAGGTTGCAAGATCAACACTCAAAAATCTGTAGTGTTTCTATACACTAGTAATGAACAATCTGAGGGGGGAAATCATGAAAAAAATTCCATTTACAATTGCAACCAAAAGAAAATGATTGTATAATGATACGGCTTTCACAATGTGACTGTGTGATTGTGAAAACTTTGTGTCTGATGCTCCTTTTATCTACCTTGTCAACAGATGAGTAAAACATATGGAATAAAAATACATAGGGGGAAGAAATGTTAAAATAAATTTAGATTGAAATGCTAGTGATCAATGAAAGGGAGGGGTAAGGGGTATGGTATGTATGAATTTTTTTCTGTTGTCTTTTTATTTCTTTTTCTGAATTGATGCAAATATTCTAAGAAATGATCATGATGATGAATATGCAACTGTGATAATATTGTGAATTACTGATTATATATGTAGAATGGAATGATCATAAGTTAAGAATGTTTGCATTTGTTTGTTGCTGTATTTTTTTCCAAAATTTAAAATAAAAAAATTTTTAAAAACCCTGCAATGAATAAAATGGTTGAAGTACTGCGTATAAGTAATAACATTAAATGATAATGGATTAAACTCCCCAGTCAAAAGACAGATTGGTAAATTGGAAAAAAAGTATGATCCAAATATAAAGTCATATTAAGCCCAAGAGACTCCCCTTAAAACAAAAACTTAAAAAGGTTGAAAGTGAAAGCTAGAAAAAGATATTCCACACAAACCATACCAAAAAAGAGCCAATATTAATATCGGACAAAACAGACTTTAAATGCAAAGCTGTTATAAGAGACAAAGGACACTTTAATAACAATTAAAGGGGCAATCCACCAAGAAGAACTAACAATCATAAACTATGCACCTAACAAGGGTGCCCCAAAATACAAATGCTGGCAAAACTGAAGGGAGAAATAGACATCTCTACGATAATAGTTGGAGACTCCAAAACACCACTCTCATCAATAGATAGGACATCTGACAGAAGATCAATAAAGAAACAAAGAACTTGAATAATATGATAAATGAACTAGACCTAACCAATATGCAGGATGTACACTCCTCCCAAGTGTTCATGGATCATTCTCTAGCATAGACCACATTCTGAGTCACAAAACAAGTCTCAATACATTTTTTAATTGAAATTATACAAAGCATTTTCTCTGATCATAATGGAATGAAGCTGAAAATTAATAAAGGCATCGAACACAAAAATTCACAAATATATGAAGGCTAAACAACACTCTTAAATATTCAGTGAGTCAAAGAAGAAATGTCTACATTAAAAAAAGAAGACACTATCCCATATTGCTGACACTCCCTTTCAGCATGAAAAATGTTAGAATGGGCATAACTCAAATATCCCTTAAGACTGGGAGAAGGATCAAAGGAGACAGAGGAGTTATAACAGAGAAGTTAGGATTTAACAAATGAGTGTGACTACTGTATCATATTGATATTTCTTTTAGTCCCCAGTGCCTTGGAACAGCTAGAAGGAAAAATCTGAAATTGTGAAACTATAAACCATACCTAACTTTGAAATCTGTTTTATAACTACCTGTTAAAATGTACTTCGAAGTTGATTGCTTTTCAGTATATATTTTGTATTTCACAATTTAAAAAAAAAAGAAACAGCTAAAATCAAAGACCTAGTTGCACAATTGCAGGAACGAGAAAAAGGATACCTAACTATTACAAAAGCAAGCATAAAGAAATAACAAAGATTAGAGCAGAAATAAATGAAAATGAGAATTAAAAAACAACAGAATTAACAAAATCAAAAGTTGGTTCTTGTTAGCTAATGAGGTTGAACTCCAGTGTAAGGGAATAGATAGGAATGGAGGTGGTTCTCTAGTGGGTCTAGAAGTTATTGAAGATGAACAAGACTGAAAGGGGTTCCTACGTGTCCCACTGATTCACACTAGAAATATGAATTAGTTCTCACAAGAATTACAAAGATGATTCTTGTACAAAGAGTGTTTAGTCCAGGGTATATGGGGAAAACTGCTATTGCATTCTATGAGCTATGTTCAAAAAGGAAACTATCAGCACTACCACAGCAACAGCAGAGGTAAATAATGGGGGAAGGGACAAGAGTTAAGAGGAGGTTTAGATTTCTTATTTTATCAAGATGTGTTTACTGGTTTTCTTTCTCTTGGGAATAATGAAATTATCTAAAATTGAGAATGTTAATGGACTGTGGACTTTGGGCCCTCTACATGATGCCCAATGAATACAGGTGGCTGAAGGATGCACTGATGGAGAAGTAGATTGGTGAATGATGGTGTATACTTATAAACAAAGGTTGTGCTGCTACAAAAAGGAAGAAAGTCATGAGGCATGCAACAATGTGAACATGTGGGACATTTGATGAAACAAAATAAGCCAGAAACAAAAAAACAACAATGGTATGGTCACCTTTAGAAAATGCTTATAAGAAAACAGGGGCCTAGATTGTAAGCTTTTAGAGCAGACACATTAAGTCCGGAGTGGTGATTATAATTTCTGGATTTTGAGAGGCTGTTATATATATATATATAACCTGATATTTAGAGATAAGAATGAAGCCAAACAAGTTGGGGTTAAAGTAATTCAGATCATTGGGTAAGGAAGACAGTGTCTATATTTTAGAACCACACATACTCTTTGAGACCAATGGAAGAAAGGTTTATTTGGTGTGGAACTGAAATTTTCTGTAGTGCATAATCTAATTCAACCTATCTGTATAGCTCATTTGAACAGCTGAAATACAGGAAGCACAGAATAAGAAAGAGCTCCTTTAATCCTGTATAGATTATTGTAATGCTGGATACACCCTAGAGTATATTAAGTAGATAATAAAAAAGTATTGACAAAGTTCCCTGAAAAATGGGAGAATGAATAGGGAACTATTAAACCTTACCATCAGGGAATCCCCTGATACTGTGTCAAACTCTAGGGACACCCAAATCAAAAGGCCATGCCCTCGATCATAAGGCTTATTCTTATGAAGCTTATGTAGGTAGCAAAGAAGCTTACACTACCTATAGGCATGCCTAAGTGTTACTTCTGGAGGACCTCTTTTGTTACTCAGATGTGGCCTCACTCTCTGCAAGTGAAATCATTGCCCTCCCCCCTACATAGGACATGACATTTAGGGGTGAAAGTTTCCCTGGCGACATGGGAATGAATGGGAATGACTCCCAGGGATGAATCCAGACCTGGCACTGTGGGATCAACAATTCCATCCTGACCAAAAGGGGGAAAAGAAGTGTAGTTAATAAAGTACCAGTGGCAGAGAGAGTTCAAATAGAGCCGAAAGACTACTCTGGAGGTTGCTCTTACTCAAGCTTCAGTTAGACCTTGCTACCTATCATAACCTGTCAACCCCCAACCAGGACCATTCCAGCCAATCCTAAACAACACCTAGGGCAACATATAAGATTCCACAAGGGTTCCATGCACTGGAGTAACTTTCCAGAAACCTACAACTTCCAGATGGATCCCTGGTCCAGGTAAGTCCTGAAACCTAACCCAGCCTCTCCAGAACATCAGATAGTTCCATCTTCCTACCCCATTTTAGTGACAGACCTTTCCAATATCAAAAATTTAGAATTTCCATAGCCCAAACACCCCTAAAGAGAGGGATGGAAAGATCAAAGAAGATGAAGTTACACAGAGAAGATAGGATTTAACAAATGAGTATGAACGCTGAATCATTAAATTGATCTCTTTTAGACTCCAGCTGCTCAGTTAGAGCAGCTGAAAGTATCAACCTGAAATTGTGAGATTGTAACCCATGTCAAAGTCTGAAATATGTTGTACAACTAATTGTGGTGCTGTGCTTTGAAATTTATAACTTTTTTGTATATATGCTATTTTTCACAAAAAAAGGAAAGAAAAGTCGATTGTGATGATAAAAACATATTTAAGGGTGGACCACGGTGGCTCAGTGGCAGAGTTTTTGCTTGCCATGCTGGGGACCTGGGTTCGATTCCTGGTGCCTGCCCACGTTTATATAAATATAAATATAAATATATATATATATGTATATATATATATATATATTTAAGCCCTCTAGCCTCCTATATTCTAGAGCAGCTAGAAGGAAAAATATGAGAGGATCGTATGGTAGCCCATGACAAACTCTGGGATCTGTCCTGTAACTACTTTTTGAAGAGTGCTTTGAAAACTATTGCTTTTTTATTTCTTTTCTTTGTATGTATGTTATACTATAAAATTTAAAAAGTTAAAAAAAAATTTTTTTTAAGTTGGCTCTTTGAGAAGATCAATAAATTTAACAAACCCCTAGATAGACTAACAAAGAAAAAAAGAGAGAAGATGCAAATAAATAAAATCAGAAATGAGAGGGAGGACATTATTGACCCCACAGAAATAAAAAGATTCATAAGAGGATACTATGACCAGCTATATGCCAACAAATTAGACAACCCAGATGAAACAGACGAACAACTTATACAGATTCTAGAATAGAAGACCTGAACAAACCAATCACAAGTAAAAAAAGATTGAAACAGTCATCAAAAACCTACCAAAAAAGAGAAGCCCAGGACCAAATGGCTTCACAGTTGAATTCTAACAATCATTCCAAGAACAATTAATACAATCCTGCTCAAACTCTTCTTAAAAATTGAAGAGGAAACACTACCTAACTCATTCTATGAAGCCAACTCACCGTAATAGCAAAGCCAGATAAAGATACTCCAAGAAAATAAAATTACAGATCAATCTCTCTAATAGTTGTAGATGCAAAAATCCTCAACAAAATATTTGCAAAATTAATCCAACAGCACACCATGATCAAGTGGGTTTTATCCCAGGGATGTAAGGGCAACTGAACGCAAAATCAATTAATGTAATACACACTAACAAATTGAAGGGGAAGAACCTTCATCACAATTCATGCAGAAAAGGCATTTGACAAAATCCAGCATCCTCTCGATGTGACTTCCTCAATATGATAAAGAGCATAAATGAAAAACCCACAGCTAAAACCCTACTCAATGGTGAAAGACTGAAAGCTTTCCCATCGAGATCAGGAATAAGGTAAGAATGCCACTGTCACTCAACATTGTGCTACAAGTTCTAGCTAGAGCAGTTAGGCAAGTAAAAAGAAATAAAATGCATTCAAATTGGAAGGGAAGAAGTAAAACTCTCACTGTTTGGACATGGCTTGATCCTTTATAGAGAAAATACCAAAAAATCTACAACAAAGCTACTGGAGCTAATACATGATGATATTTTGTGTGTAGATACAAGCAATAAACACACAAAAGGCAGTAGTGTTTCTATACATTAGTAATGAGCAATCTAAGGAGGAAATCAAGAAAAATTCCATTTACAATAACAACTAAAAATCAAATATCTAAGAATAAATTTAGCAAACGAAGTAAAGGACCTATGCACAGAAAACTACAACAGATTAAAGAAATCAAGGAAGACCTAAATAAATGGAAGGGCATTTCATGTTCATGCATTGGAAGACTAATTATTATTAAATATCTTTAAGGTATCAATTCTACCCAAATTGATCTACAGATTCAACAGAATAACCATAAAAATTTCATCAGACTACTTTGCAGAATTGGAAAAGCCAGCTATCAAATTTATTTGGAAGGGTATGGGACCCCGAATAGGCAAAAACACTTCAAAAAAGAAGTTGGAGACTCATGGTTCCTGACTTTAAAGCTTATTACAAATCTAAAGTGGTAAAAACAGGATGGTACCGGCACAAAGACAGACATACTGACGAATGGAATCAAAGTGAGAATTCAGAAACAGACCCTCACATCTATAGTCGATCTATTTGTGACTAGGTTGCCTAGTCCACCCAACCGGGACGGAACAGTCTCTCCAGTGTCACTGAGAGAACTAGATGTTCATATCCAAAAGAATGAAAGAGGACTCCTATATCTACACCGTTAGAAAAAATAACTCAAAATGGATCAAAGACCTAAATATAAGAATTAGGGCCAAAGAATTCCTGTAACGTAGGGAAGCATCTTCAAGATTTTGTGGTAGACAATGGTTTCTTAGTCTTTACACCAAAGCACAAGCAACAATAGAAAAAAATAAACGGAACCTGTTCAAAATTAAGTTTTTTTGTGCTTTAAAGGACTTTATCAAGAAAGTGAAATGGCAACTACTCAATGGGAGAAAATATTTGGAAACCACATATATGATAAGGGTTTACTATCCAGAATATGTAAATGTTATAATTCAACAATAAAAATACAAACAATCCAACTACAAAATGGGCAAAAGACTTGAATAGACATTTTTCCAGAGGAAGTACAAAGTCTACTTGGTATAGCTGCTGTGGATGAGTTTGGAGGCTCCTGAGGAAGCTAAGTATAGAACTGGCATATGATCCACAATCCCGCTTCTAGGTATACACCCAGAACTGAAAGCAAAGATGTGAACAGACAATTGCATATCAATGTTTATTGTGGCATTATTCACAATGTCCAAAAGATGGAAGCAATCTAAGTGTCCATCCCTGATGAATGAACAAAGCATGATATATGCAGTGGAATATTATTCAGCAGTAAGAAGAAATGAAGTCCTGTGCATGCGCCAACATGGATAAATCTTGAGGACATTATGTTGAATGAAAAAAGGCATACACAAAAGCATAAATATTATCTGATCTCACCGTTATCTAATTATAATAAGCAAATTCGTAATAGTTAAAACCAGAATATAGGTTATCAGGAGACAGAACCAGGGTAGAGAATGGAGATAGAGCGATGGTAGAGAATGTTCAATTTGTACAGAATTTCTTATTGTAACTGTTTGGAGATGGACAGAGGTAACGGTACCACGTTATTCTAAGTGTAATTAACAGCACTGAATCATTCAAATGATTGTGACCGAAAGAAGAAATTTAGGATCGTGTATGGGAAGGAAAGACAAGATAAAGCATGGGACTGTGTAACAGTGAACATATCAATTGATACTGATTCACTTATTTATGGAGTAAATACCTGGCATAGTGAAACTCAGCATAAGTGAGTCTAGTTTTAACAGCCCTTGTTGGGAATAAACCATTTCCATTTACACTGCACTTGTCCTAAGCATTCAGCGTATATTACAAAATAAATACAAATTCACTATCATGAACTAGGAGATCTGAGGTGTTTGACCTTTTTCTGCTATGGGGGTAGTACAAGGGACTAAAGTTCATAATAATGTAAGCATTTAATTGATTCTTTTAAACATAATATTTCATTTTTGGCAAAATTAAAAACTCATAAAAAACATTTCACAAAAAGAAGTCCAATTATCATGAAAGAGAATAATCACAAAATGTTGGTATTTTCATTGCCTGAAATTTCACATTTAATAAGAAAGTTTAAGATACTCAGTGTATAGTTCATACTAGGCTTTAAAGGTACAAAAGTAGAAAATGTCAATCTTAAGAACTGACAAGAAAATTAAATACATACAGGATACCGAGATGACTTGAATCAATTTGATTGGCATTACAAGTTTTTATTTGGAACTTAATCCATAATCTATACAAGTTATTTACAAGGCATGAAAATGGAAAACAGCACAAAATACAATTGAGGTATAAGCTAAGGGCACAGTATGTCATGTTTCAATAAATATAATTCAAAATTTGTAAACTAAGTGACCAGATAGATGAGTCTTACCTTTTAGTAAAACTATATAAAATATTTTATTTCACGTGAGGTAGAGGACAGTTTTGTAATGCAACCAACCACAGCACTTTTAACAGTAAAACTGTACATCATTGGCAAAATTTTAAAGTGAATTATATTCAATGTAGTCAATGATTTGTTTCAACAATTGTAGAACAGTATTTCATTACTGCCTTCACAGATTAGAAATTCAGAAATAACGTAAAAGATTACTGTGTTGGTTTAAAATGATCAGGATAAACAAATACTTCTAACTAGGTGGGTTAAAAGCAATATTTTATTTCTCACATTCTATAAATCCTCAAAGATATCCTAAATTTAGCAACTCTTTTAGTAGGACCTTTTTACTATAACTACTTTAAATATGCTGTGCTTTCATTATTTTCAAGTGAGGTATCTATATTGAAGAAAAATCTTATAAATTTATTTTACATTAAACTTACAATTTTGTTTTCTGGGCTTAATTTTTAAAATTTCAGTCTTTATATTTACTCAATTTCTAATTCAAAAATAGTAGCACTACACACATTTAATCTATTACTAAAGAAACAGACTCCACATAGTATTATGTAGTTTAGAAGATATTTAATGAAAAGATTATACCTAAAAATAAGACTGTCCTTTTAAACAAGACGCAATATAAAATGCATATGATTTCTTCCAATAGTGGAAATGCTTAAGTCCTACTCTAGAAAAAAAAATTTAAGCTTTTATTCAATTCCACAATGTATAATACAGCAGTTATATGTCCCTTATTGCTGACAGCTTCAATAAAACTATTAAGTAGTTCTAAGCACAGAAAGGGATGTACAGTAAGAACACAACTTTTTATTATATTAATTTTAAAGTTCTGTCATGTGTATTAAACACATAAAGTGTTTTTATAGAAAAATTTTTTTTATAAAACTGAGGATTCTTCCCTAGGTAATTGAAACAGAAGTCTTAATATCGAGAAGAAAATTTTAGAAGCTGATCAAAAACCTTCAGCACCGGCTTTGTAATTAATTCTAGCACTTTTCATATTACTTGAGTTTAGTCATCACTTTACTTTATTTCAAACTGAAGCCACAAATGTGCAAATAAACTGGTTTTTCTACCATGACTTCTAAAACATATGGACAGCCTGCAAATATAATTTTTCTCACTTTATTTCACCTACTTTAGTAATAACTGCTTTATAGTTCAATATGTACAAATGATTTTATATCTAAACTGTTAATATATTAAATATGTTATAAAATTAGTTCAAGAAGTGTAAAACATCATCTCATGTACACAGAAATCCAAGCAAAAGAATATGCTTCACAAAAACTAAAGCACAAGCCATACTGAAGTTGTTGGTTAAATCCTTTTACAGTGTTAGAAGCTGCACTGTGAATTAGGATGGGTTAGAGTTTTCTCAGTGATAATAGGAGGTTTAACATTTAATACACTTATAGATTTGGTACATTTTTCTTGTAATGTTTATAAAGTATCGAAATTAACACTACCCAGATTAATATGACCCATCAGCTAGTAAGCTAAAATGTTATCTTTTCTTTCTTCTAAGGATGCTCTCGTAAAAATGTTTATAGGTCATTCCTTTAACGCAGCTTTTTAAAGTGAACATTTTTATATTTTTCCTAAAAAGAGTAGTCAGAGGAAAATATCTGCTTGCCTAACAAATTTGGCATACAAAAACTAACGCCAAAACAAACTTTAAGCTAGCAACCAACACACAAAATGAGCATGCAAAGAATAGAAGAATAAATTTATATGGATAAGATATGTTAACAGAGGCCACTGAAATGTATTACAAAACTTCTATATTGTTTTTCAAGCTATGTGGTAGTTCAACTTAAAATTAGTTTTAATTAGAACAGGTATAATATTTACAGTTGACTAAAAACTACTTTAAAGACGTTAGACGGAAATTTATGGCACTTCAAAGTATCTTCTGTAAAATGAAGACAATACAATGTCACATGGAAAGTTTTCATTATGTGAAGGACTAAAAAAAATTATTTAATTCTAAATTAAGAGTTTATCATAATTTAATGGTGCTTAAGCACCATTTAAAATTTCTTTAACATTTCAAATATTAATTTTAGGAGTTTTGAGTTGAAAATTAAGAAAGCTTATCCTTTACTAAGTAACATAAGCAGAAAGATTTTGAGTAGACTAGAAAAATAAATGAGATTTTAGGGGTCTGAATTCACCCCCCAAAAGAGCTAACTGTGTGACACTTAACTAATTCACAAAAATGAAACTACATCATAAATGTTTTTATGATTTTTCTTTTTCCAGACCTAAATAAAAGCATTGGGAGGATATATAATTTTTAATGTATTCCTATATGTCATTTTAACATTTGTTCCTCAACTTGAGAAGATGCCAAGAATCAACAAATTAATTACAGGGTTTATATAGTAACATTTAAATGAAAAACAGAAGATACACACTTAGGTCATAGACTATTTAGTAAAGAAACTACACTTTGGAAAGGATAAAAATTCTTTTTGGATATGTGAGTACCATTAAGCAAAATATGAAACAACCTGATTCATAATAACCTAGTGATTTTGAAGTTCCACATCATTAGAATATCTATTTTCTATCTGGGAATAGTATATAACCTTAACTCTAGCTAATTTATTTTTAAAATAAAATTAGGTCTCTTAAGTAATTTTATACAGTACCTTACAAAAGAACATGGAAACATAAAACTCCATTGGGTAATAATGTCAATTAATGATAGCTTCAGAAAATGTCCTTTTAAAAAATGCATATAAAGATTTTTACCCAGTATATTTTAAACCAAGAACCAACTAAGATGACATATGCCATTATAGAATGACAGACTTTTCTGTGCAAAAAAAGAAAAGTGCAGATATTGCCCCTCCCCAAACCATGGAATTTCTTCATCTTCTAAAAATTATCTAAAAACCTTTTAGTAGCAGATAACTAAACTTTCCTATATTAAACTGCCATACACTTATCAGTTCACTGTAAATTCCTGATTTTAATATTTAGTAGTAATTGAAAATGGTCCATTTGTGCAAATTTTGATAAGACATTTAAACATATAAAAGTCCAAAATAAACCCAAGGGGTTTAATATTTTACAATTTAAAGAAAAACGAAGTCATTAAGGAAAACAAATCTATTATATAAATTTCAATAAGACCCATAACTACATATAAAAACTGTACAGAAGATTATGAATTCTATAGAAACTCATGTACATCAATATAAGTTTCTCTCAAGAACATTGTTTTCACACCACTATTAACACAACAGAAGTTCAGAAATTATTACTTTTTATTCCCTCTTCTGAAGTTGCTACATAAAAATATTTTCTAAATACAACATTTAAACCACAAAAACGAATTATAACTGCTTCTTGTTTTTAGCAGCAGTGCATGTTCTCGTTCGCTATCATGCCCACAGGGTGTGCTGTAGGCTCATCAATGAGATTCCACTTTTCACAAAATGTCTCTTAGGAGACATTTAAAAAGAAAAGAACTGGTAGAAATTTATTCCAAATATGAATAAAATAAAAGCAACATTTTGTGTACAATGACAAATCTATCAACTTATGGGGAGAAAAAGGAGATTCAACTCCTTGAGTAGCTCTATATATCTGAAACAGGAAGCCACCATTTTATCTAAAACTGAATCTGAAATATGGATAATAAAAATGACCACAGTTATCTTCCATCACACAATACAGTTTTAAAAAAGTATATACAACTGCTAAGTTTGCATTAGAAATATAGACAGGCTACCAGAATATTACTAAGTTGGCTGGAAGGAAAAAAAAGTACAAAGAAACATACATTTTCATTCATTTGGAAAATGTAAAAATTTATGTACTAATATATATAATCTCTTTACTTTCTTTGATCTACAAATGGATGAATGCCTTGTTATCTTCATGCAGATAAGTTGGTTCAGAAATCAATTACCAAAACAAACAAGCAAACAAAAACCCTGTCAAGAGTACCCAGAAGAATCTCTTTAAGGGTTTCTAATCTTTAGCAGTCTTGGATGATTTCAAAATTTGCAACTTCAGCTCCTTTATCATCATCTCTAGTTTCTGTCTTGCCTCCCGTTCCTGTCTGAGTTCATCTTGGAGCTCTTGCCTGTCAGCCTCAGCATGGTCCAACCTCTGTCTCAGCTCTGCCAACTGTGTGATTTAAAAAAGGCTAGGTCAGTTTTCATTCCATTTTGTTTTTACATTTAATCTTCATATAATGGCAAAATCTTTCTAATTATGTTTTTTACAAAATGAGCTATTCCATGCTACATAATACATCTCCTAAATATCTAGTAATTTTAATTTCACATTTGACATGACGTTAAAATGAGAGAAAAGCAAAGGGTCAAGACAACTGACCACCTGTAGCACTTTCATTATTCCTTACACTTTACTATGTCTCTCGTCACAGCCTGTTCATAAGAATTTTTTTCCATCTCCCCAACAGAAGGGAGTTGCTTACTCATTTTCACTCCACTTTTCTTGAACAGAGTGAGCAAGAGTTCATGCTTGGTTGTAAAGAGACATAAAGTGCTGGTACATGCTACAACATGAATGAACCTTGAAAACATCAGGTCGAGGGAAATAAGCCAGACACAAAAAGGACAAATACTGTGTAATTTCTCTTATATGAAATACTTAGAATAAGCAAATTCAGGAGTGACAGGAGAGGGAAATGGAGAGTTATTGCTAAATGAGTATGAGTTTTGGTTTAGGATGCTGGAAATAGTAGTGAAAGTTACATAATATTGCAAGGTACTTAATGTCAAAACACTGTCCATTTAAAATGATTTTTATATTATGTATATCTTAACCACAATTTAAAATAAACAGATTTTAAAAAGAGAGTTCATGTTTGTTAACTTGTTGATTTTAAAGCCCATACACTACATTAAAATAATACAGAATTTGATATTCAGAGAGCTAGAGCTTAGCAATTTGGCAATTAAAACTACAGAACTCAATAAAACTTTGAAAGTAAAAGTAATGAAGGTCAAAAACCCACCTTAGATGATATTGCATAAAGTTGTGCTGAACAGAATTATCTATTTTTAAGTCTAGCCTACTGAAATGAGGTTGGCAAAAAAAATTATTCCTTTATTAGACAAAGTGACATTTTCAATTTCCATGTTGAAAGGGCAACATTAGAAAAACTGAGTAATTCTTACCTGTGCTGCGTATTCAGCCTCTTTGTCTTTTTCTAAATTTGAGTCACAGGTACATTTTTGCTTCATCACCTGCTCCAATTTTTTCTCTAAGTCTTTCTGTTCAACATAAAATTCTTCCATCCTTTGAGCATGTTCATTTTGCAAAGATTCAAGCTCTTTCTGTAAATTCTGCTGTTCTTCAGTGAGTTCCTTCATTGCTTTTGAACTACTCAACATTTCCACTTCCTGTAATGTAAAGAGTCACAATACAATTTTTACTTTATTTCCATCATGTCAAAAAATTTCAGATCACAAAAAATGAGGATAGAAAAATATTTAAAATTCAGCCATCATGAGTACAGAAATAATTATCTTGTAAAACTATTCACTCTGGAAAATTAAAAGTATATTAAAATTGCTTATCAACATAAAATTTTGAACAATTTTAGGTACATATGCAACTTCTCATCTTCACTTTTCTTGCTACGAAATTATCGTTTCATAATGGACCATTATTTAGATAATTTTACCATCTGAAGTTGCTGCTTCTTCTGCAAAATTGAGTTCAGTTTTTCTTGTTGTTTTACATAAGTTCTCATTACTTCCTCCATTATTTTTCCCTTATCATCCTCACAAGTAACGTCTTTGACAAGAAGTGGAGATGAAGCTGCAGCATCATGGCCAATTCCCGTCTTACTTGTGTCTCTAATTAAGTTGCAGGTGGTAGATTCGGGTTTCCTTTTACTTGTAGAATTATTTGAGATTGATGAATCTTGAAGAAGTAAAAATCAAGTAACAAAATATGAATATCACTTTGTTAAAAAGTCACTGGAAAAATCCAGAAATGAAATTATATTGTACAAACAATTCCATTTACAATAGTATTTTTTAAAAAATACCACAGGCTAAGTTTAACAAAAGAAGTACAAAACTTGTACAGTGAAAACTATTAAAATATTGCTGAAAGAAACCAAAGACCTAAATAAATGGAAACATATCCCATGTTCTCGGACTGAAAGATTTAATATTGTTAGGTAAGAAGTCACTACTTCCTAAATTGATCTACTTATTCAATGCAACCTTTACCAAAATCCCAGCTGTCTTTTTTGCAGAAATTGGCAAATTGATTCTAAAATTCATATGGAAATGCAGGGGATCCAAAATAACCAAAACAATCTTAAAAAAGAACAAAGTTGGAGGACTCACAGTTCCTGATTTCAAAACTTACTACAAGACTACAGAAATCAAGACTATCTGGTGCTGGTAGAAAGACAACCATTAACGGAATGGAATTGACTATTTAAAAATAAACCCAAACTTTTATGGGCAATTGATTTTTGACAAAGACGCAAGATAATTCAGTGCGGAAAGATCAGCCTTTTCAAAAAATGGTGCTGGGA
This sequence comes from Myrmecophaga tridactyla, assembly GCA_004026745.1. Lineage (NCBI taxonomy): Eukaryota > Metazoa > Chordata > Mammalia > Pilosa > Myrmecophagidae > Myrmecophaga > Myrmecophaga tridactyla. The sequence continues at coordinate 22,985 of PVIY010014345.1, read as the reverse complement.
CAACTGTATCCACATGCAAAAGAAATAAGGTTTGACCCATACACCTCACACCAAAAAGTAACTCAAAATAGATCAAAGACCTATAAGTAAGAACTAAAGCTCTTAGATGTAAATCTTCACAACTTTGGATTAGGCAATGATTTCTTAGATATGACACTAAAGCAAACAACCAAAGAAAACATAGATAAGTTAGATTTCATCAAAACCTTTTGTGCTATGTCCCTTTTCAACATGACAACATTAGAAAAGGCATCCCCCAAAGATCCCTATAGATTGGGAGAAGGATCAAAGGAGGAGGAGTTATAACAGAGAAAATAGGATTTAACAAATGAGTATGAATGCAGAATCACTATATTGATACATTTTTTTTAGCTCTCAGTGTTTTGGAGCAGCTAGATTGAAAAATCTGAAATAGTGGAATGGTAACCCAAAACAAACTCTGAATCTGTTCTATAACTATTTGTTAAAATGCACTTCGAAAATTATAGCTTTTTCTTTCATTTTCTAGTGTATTTATGTTATATTTCACAATAAAAATATTAAAAAATTATATTTCATAATAAAAAATATTTTAAAAACTCAAAAAAAAAAACCTTTTGTGCTTCAAAGGACACTACCAAGAAAGTGAAAATGAAACCCCACAGAATAGCAAATTATATGTGTCTAATATTCAAACATATAAGGGACTCTTATAACTCAACCGAAAAAAAGAGAAAAATAACAATTTAAAAACGAACAAAGGATCCAAATAGATATCTCCAAAGAAGATATACAAATGGCCAATAAAAGCATGAAAAGATACTTGACATCATTAGTAACTGGGGAACTGCAAATCAAAACCACGATGAGATACCACTTTCAGGACCACTAAGATAGCTATAATCAAAAAGGTAGACAAAAACAAGTGTTCTCATACCTTGCTGATGAGAATGTAAAATAGTGCAGGCACTTTGGAAAAAGTGAAATCATATTCACACTAAAAAATCGTCCACACACATTCACAGCAGCATTATCCATAATAGCCAAAATGTAAAAACAAGCCCAAATGTCCATCCACTGATGAACAGATAAATGAAATGTGGTATATCTATCCATACAATGGAATATTATTTAGCCATAAAAAAAGAGTGAAGTACTGATACATGATATAACATAGACTTGGAAAATGTTATGGGAAAGATGCCAGACAAAAAAGGGCACATATTATGTGATTCCTTTTATGTGAAATGTTGAGAACAGACAAATCCAGTAAGATGGAAAGTAGATCAGTGATTGCCAGAAGCTGAAAGGAGAGGATTGGCAGAATGACTATTAATGGATTACAGGGTTTCGTTTGGAAGTGATGAAAATGTTTTGTAATTGGATAGTTATGATGGTCGTACAACTTTGTGAATTTACTAAAAACCACTGAATTGTCCCCTTTAAAAGTTTAAATTTTATGGTATGTGACTTGTACCTCAATTTTTTTTAAGTGAGTAGAATAAATTAGTTTGGGAAATAAAATACAATGCAAAAACAGTATAACGGTAGACTACTAATTATTGTTTACCATTTTTTAATTTTAAAAAAAAAACCGAGCTTTAAAAAAATCTCAAAATTAAAGTACAGAAAACCCTCCCCAAATCTCAATTCTTTAGGAAAATAGTTAAACTACAGAACCCAACTGCTCCAAGGCAGCTGAAATAACTGTCACGCTGCCTAAGCTCTCAGCAAAGCTCTGCTGCTATATGGAGGGTAACAGGCAGCATTTAAGTTGATATGTCTTGTTTGGTCCACAGCATTTTAAAAGGAACTGTAACTAGGCAGCTTTTTTTTTTTTTTAAGATCTCTAACTAACATTCTGCATTTATGCCATCTGCCTGGCTCCTGGAGATATAAGTTTTCAACTCTTGCTTTATCCCACGACTGTTTCCTTAGTCGTACAGCTAACTACTACTTATATCTACATGTCAGCATTATTAAATGATTTCTCAGCTCAATGCAAATCAGACAGAAAAATAAAGACCTATTAAATCTGACAACAAAGAAAAGACAGAATGGGGGGGAAAATCACATGCAGCGTAAAATCATGAAGCATATATATATCCTTCTCATAGCCTCTATAGCTATCACCATTCCAAAGGGAATAGCAACAGAGGTTCAAAGTAATCAACCAGAGCAGAAAATGTGGCTTCTATTTTTAAGGTAAAAGCTTCAATTATCAGAAATTCTCCAAGACAGAAATCTTCTTTAACAATGTTAAATAAATGTGTTTATTAAATTATTTTGGTGTTTGATTTTAATAAGACAACTTTTGAATACTCACCTGAACGGCTATATAATTCTCTTCTTCTTTTCAAATCCAGTTTCTCCTGTTCCTCAAGTGAGACATCTGGATAAGACACTGGTTTCTGATGTTTGCCACTACTGTGAGGCTTATCGGACTGTCTTAGTATGGACCTACTTGTCTCTGTCTTTGTGGCCTCTTTACACTGGGATACAGCAGATGTAAGCGACACATTTGGGGCAACTACTTTATCACACATGTATAAATAGTAGCTGAAAATAAAGAAAGGCAAAATAAGACACATTACATTTAAGAAAAATTCAAAATATGTAACACTATTTCTACGGTTAAATTTAAAAAAAAATCTTACCAAAACAGACAACATAGCAACTCAGAAATAAGAGTCATAAAAACCAATTCTTGGAAAAAATCAGCACATTGGACATGAAGAGCAAAATTATGAGGAATTTTTTATTAATTTGCAAGTAATTTACAAGCACTAAAAAACAAAACAAAAAAAAAAAACACTGGGGGAAAAAAATCAGTCTCCTCTCCTGAACACTAAAAGTATGAAGCTCTTTACAGAGCTGTTTTACAGTCCTGAGAAAGTAAGGTTTATGCCAGAAAGATAACAGACTAAAATGTCTGCAACTAAATAATGAGTTCCTAGCACCTAGAACAGTCCCTGCTGTTAAATGAATGAACCACTCACCTGGGGTGTAAAAATGAATGTGTCTGAGAAACATGGTCACCTTCCTGCTTTATAACAGGATACCATGGCTGCAATTCCATTCCTGATGGTGTATCTGTCTGTAGAAAATTTGGAGGGGAAAAACCTTTAATTAGGGGCGTTACATTAATTAAGAACCATCTTCTAACAAGTCAGTCTTTCCTAAAAGGACCATGCCTAGTCACTTGAAGAGAAACTCAGAGACTATTATCTGAACTATCCTATCCCTTCACAAGAACAGTTTCAGTATGCACAGTTAACATGAATTAGTAGAAATGGTTTCAACAAATTTCATATTTAGGGAATCTACTTTTAATATCCATGTTAAAGAAGAGTGCTCACCAAATGTACAGCATTGGGAAACTGATTCTTATTATTCTGCTATAACTAGCTAAAGTACACCCCACCCTTACAGTATTTGTCACATATTAAAAAGATACCTACAGCTATTAATAAGTACTGTGCCCAACTAGCCAAAACCACTTTGCTAACACTTATTTTAAACTATATTTCCTCAAAAATATGAAAAACTTTTCTGAATGAACTGTACCTGTAAATAAAGGAAAAGGAAGAGGAAATCAACTGACAATTTGAGCATCTCTCTGCTAGAACGTAAGTTATCCTGCTTAATTCTAACAAATATCCTATCATCTCCATTTTACAGATCAGGAAACTGAGATTCAGAAACTAAGAAAAAGTTAATGCCTGCAATTACTAACTTCTCCCCTTATTTAGTTTGCTTTTTACTCTGCACCTTTCCTCTTCCCCATCCCCCTTCCTATACAACATATTTCCATATCATAGTAACTTGTAGGAAAAAATACCTTAAAAGGAGGACAAGACCCACAGGGAAAGAGGAGCTAAAAGAATGTATGGTTAGGGTGAGCCACCAAGACAAGGGGTTAACAGATAAACTCAATGGAAGAAGAGAAACTGGGACTGGGGATGAGTTAAAAGAAGGAAAAGGAAAAAGGAAAACCTGGATGTTCTTCTGAAACCTGCCTCTGAGAGACTACACTGGCAGGATGTTCGGAGAATGACAACCTCATCAATAATGTACAATCACCACCCCCAGGGCATAGTCACTAAATATCAAGCAACAAGGAAAGCTTTTTTTTGCCTGATGGTGTCCCAATATTCTAGTTCAGAGCTGAGAAACTAAGTAAATTGGAAAGGTAGCAAATAAAAAGCTAAAAGCATAAAGCAGTTTACAGAGCAAAATAAAAAAACCATAAACCCTTTATGGTTTGATCAGGGACATTTAACCAGCCAATGAAAACTGGTGAAAGAACCTCGGGAGAGACTGACAAGCCACCCTCTGCCTCCAATCAACAGGCTGAGGACAGAAAGGAAGCAGGTCCTGCAGCACACATTATATAATTTAATCAATGGGGATAATTTAAGGTAAATTAAAAGTAAAAATTTAAAGCATGGTGACTTGTATTGGTGGGAAATCTACATTTTTGTTGACAACTATTGGCTAAGGAATTTGAAGGACTAGTAAGGCCACAAGATATAAGGAAAATAATATTTTGAAAGGATTTAAGAGTTGAGTATTCAGTGAGGGCCTCCAGACTACATATAAGAGCAGAATTTAAAAAAAAAAAACCACAATATTGATAAGATATTCTAAAGTAGTTCAGAATCTGGGACAAATTCAACTGCTTATTTATAAAATAAACCAATCACTTGTTTACATAGCTTCATAGCCTGCAGCTTAGTTCTAGCAGTAAATTAGAATGAGAAGTAGCTGCCGGCACCAGAAATACTAAATGATAGATGCTAGATGACAACTGACAGCCTAAGGAAAGAGGAGAATATAAGATGTAAAAACAAAAATTGATTCAAAAAGCTAGACAGTCTGAGGACTTTAGCACCGGCCAGGGCAAATAATATACTTTAATTTTTCACTAACCCCAACAAAACAGTACAGTAATTGCTGTTTAAGAAATCTTGAGTCAATGACAGACCTAAATTATGTTCTGTACACCATTTAGAAAAACTGAAAACTAAGACATTTTAGAATATCATGGAAAAGGTTACTTTTTTAAAAACATAGCATTTAAAAGAGCAAGTTTCATTATCTAGAAAATTCAGTTAGGCAGAACATTTTGTACCCCAACACTGTATGATAAAGTAGTGTTAATAGGCATGGATAAGTTTACTCTCACAAATCAGTGAAATCTAAAATCAGCTTGAATTAAAAGAATTCCTTCTCCAGAAGTCTTCCTATTTGTTAAACTCATTATTAGAAAATAAAGTGCTTTAGAGAATTTCAGTTAAGAACAGAGACCATCAGGAGAGAGAAATAGGGTTAGCATTGGGTAACTGAAGCTGAAGTGATACATGTACAACTGGACTGATTGTAAAAATTCAGAAATGGATAGCACAGTACTATCTAACTCCAATACAAAATGTTAGTACACTGAATGAAGCTGAATGTGAGAATGATAGAGAGAGAAGGGCTGGGGACACAAAAGAAATCAGAAGGAATGACAGACAATAGAGACTGAGATGGTATAATCTAGGAATGCCTAGAGTTATGAGAGTGACTAAATGTACAAATTAAAAAATGTTTTTGCATGAGGAACAACAAAGGAATGTCAATATTGCAAGGTGCTGAAAAAGTATTTGCAAAGTCCCCTTGGGGGAATGGCAAGAAAGGGGGAAAATCCAACTTCTCCACGTGGAGAATTCCTGATATTCTCACAAAGAGTGGGGATAACCAAAGCAATTGTTCATATGAAACTTATCCCCAAAGGATAGGCTAAGTCAGTCTTTCTCCTCTTCTCTCTCTCTCTTTCTTTCTTTCTCTCTCTCTCTCTCTCCCTCCCCCCCTCCCTCCCAGTCGATTGAAGATGCTTGAAGATGAGCAGATAGTGGTGTAGCTTTCACAATGTGACTGTGTGACTGTGGGGATCTTGAGGCTGATGCTCCTTTTGGCTGCAGTGTGGACAGATAAGTAAAATGTATGGATTAAAACTGGATAAATAGTTTCAGGAGCAAATGTTGAAATAAATTTAGTAGACTGAAGTGCTGGTAATGGAAGAGGGGGAGTGGTGAGGGGTATAGAAAAAATGGGGGAAGCATAGGCTGGAATGTGTTGGGTGGATAGAGGTATTGGTGGTCGGTGATGGGGAGAGTTAGGGGGTGTGGTATGTATGAGCTTTTTTCTTTTGTCTTTTTGTTTCTTTTTCTGGATTGATGCAGATGTTCTGGAAAATGATCATGGTGATGATATTTTGAGTTTTTAATTGTATACCAAGAATGGAGTGATCATATGGCAAGAATGTTCATGTTTGTATGTTGTATGTTATATTTGGAAAAGATAAAAAAAAAATTTTAAAAAGAAAGGAAATAAAGTTCTACTTTAAATCAGTTTTATATCTGAGGCAATTCTGGATGTACTATACAAGAAATCAATTGTTTCCATATTTTTAAATTAAAATAACTAAAATTGATCTGCATATTTAAGTTTTTCCTATTGTGCATACCTGAAATCTCAATCTTCAGAAAGCAAATTGTAAACTTCTGCAGCAAAGCTCTCCTTGAAATATATTAAGTTCATTTCAAAACTCCGCAGTTTGATTAAGTTTTACTTTTACTCATGATTCAAACCCAGAGTCCCTTTATTTCTGTGAGACTCTAAAGTTCAGGCACTACCATAAAATAATTGCTAGTTCGTTCGTTCATTCATTCATTCATTTATGAATGCATGCATGCATGAATGAGCAGGCACCAGGAATCGAACCCGGGTCTCCAGCACGGCAGGCAGAACTCTGCCTGCTGAGCCACCATGGCCCACCCTACATTCATTTATTTTTAAACATCCAAATCTCTCTAGATCCTGCGCTTTATTTCCCTATTCTCACACCAAGCCACTATCAGAGGCACCAGTTCAGAGTTCTAAAAGATCACCTCACATAGTCTCTTAACCAATGTTTGAATTCTCTGTTCAAAATCCCTAACAACTGACTATCTACTCTCTGCTTGGCTTAAACAGTTGGAGGTCAAGGACTGTCTTATTTACTTTTTATATTCTCAGGGCTTGGCATCATGCCTAGCATGCAGTAGGAACTCAATAATATTTGTTGAATGAATTTTGAATGACAGGGTGTCATTAATTCCCAGGGTGGCCTTTTTTCAAGTTTACTGTTACCACTAAACTCAGGTTTGCTACCCTTCCATTTCATGAAGCACCAAAGAAGCCCACAGCCTCTGGGCTGTATTTTTTTAGAGATTAGATCTACAAATTAAATATTAATGATGGGGAAATGCAAAACAGTAAGGACGATAAAATGTGAGTTAATTTTACCCAATATGCTATGGTAAGCCATAAACCCATTTATAACAAATTATTCTAACTGTGTGTTAAAAATAATTAAGAAAAGCATATATGATACAACAAAACATTCACAGCCATGCCAGATTTTGCCACCTATTCTGCATGTGTCAACATACAAATTAGGTTTTCAAAAAAGAACAATAATTAAATGGCAGAGCAGTAATGCTACTGATGAGGCATAAAAATTAAGATGCCAAGATATGGGCATCTATAACCTTTTATCTTACCATTCAACATGGGAATAATTTATTCAGTGTGTATTTAAACATAAAAATAAAGTACATCACATTATTTCGCAAAAGGGAGAAACAATTTCTTTAGCAGCTTTAGACCTTTACCATTTTTTAAACACTTGTATCTTCCACTTTGCCAACCATTATTTACCCCAAATGAAGAAGTGGCATCCTCATCTGAAGCACAGAAATTTCAGAAATATTGTTCCATTTCTAAGATTCTTTCTATAAATCATAAAACTCCAAATAAGTGTATACGAAAGCAAAATTTAAACAATCTCAAAATATATACTAAATTATTAAAATAATTAAAAATTAAAAAATGTTTTATGAAAGTTCTTCTAATTTCTTCAACTTACTATGTTATTTTGCATATAGAGCTCTTTGATAATCAGATTTCCTAATAAAGAATGATTGTATTTTGGCAGGTACAATGCTTAGTCTTAGTCCCACAATGACACTTTAAGAAAGCTTGATTATATTTAAAAAAGAAAAAATTATCACCACTTTTATGATATGAAAGTCTTTCTACCAATTCAGTACTATTCATATACAAATAGTCTAATCTGTACTAAAAAAAAAATTTTTTTAAATAAAAACTCTTTAAAATTTCTAGCTATATCCTCAATAGTAAACTTTACTTTTAGGTGGCACTCTAAGTTATTAATTACAGCATCAGATCCTTATGATCTTTAAACCCTAATGACAAACATTAAGGAACTAAAGAAATCAAGGCAATGTTTCAAAATACTGGTAGGATTTCCTAAATACTTTGGGATTTGTAAAATTCCAACAAAAATCAGAATTAAGACTATTTAAATCTGAAAATTTTTATTCTTAAAAATAGGATTAAGGGCAGTGCAATGGTGGCTCAGTGGCAGAATTTTTGCCTGTCATGCCAGAGACCCGGGTTCGATTCCCGGTGCCTGCCCATGCAAAAAAAAAAAGCCGAAAAGAGGATTAAAAGCTACTATAAAAAATAAAGATTAATATTTAAACTTGGGATTTAAATCATAAGAATAAGCATATGAAGGACATTAATATTACAAAACTGCTAAATACAAGTCTGTCCTCTTAACGGTTCGTTTATATATAAAAATATATTATATAAACGGCACTATATATATTATATATTTATAAATATACACGCACTATAAATATAATAAATGTACATTACTTTGTATTGGCCCAACATAAATCACTAACAACCCTAAACATATAACTGGATACATATTTAGATGATAACCACCTAGTTATAAAGTGAATATACCTGTCAGGTCTTTCTAGCTGTATATAAGACATTCAAGGGGTCAATAAATGATTTCAGAAAGACACAAACGATACCCCACCAGACAGCTGCCAAGAATTCTCACTGAAAGAAACCAAGTCCCTCAAGAACTATCAGGTTTCCCCAATACTTTCAACAGATTGTGAATGAGTGTTTCAACAACTAATACAGGAACAAGTGTTACAAGGTAACAAAAGAGTTACTTAAGATTTTAAGATTTAGTCCTGTCCCTCACTTAGCTGTAATCATTACAATGAATCAACCTAATGCAAAACTGGCAACAATGTGATCTAAGCACCTCCACTAATTTATCAAAGACAGACCAGGAGTCACAGCAGCACCTGCTGCTCCCAGCTCCCACAGACTGAATAAAGATCATACTCAACACCTACCTCACAAAGCCAATTTTAGGCTTAAAATGCTTAGAAAAGCTCATGGGAAAAGCAAAGGGTCACATTCTTATAATAAATGTTCAACCATTATCTTAAATCCTTCACAGAAACAAAGCCACGTTTAGTAGGCAGTTTGGTCTCACTCCCTTTAAAACTTGGAAGGAAAAGGAACTAGTAAAAACCCTGTTAATTCCTGAAACATTTCAAAGTAAATTTTTAATACTTGAATTCTGTGGTGTCCAATCCATTCAACATTGCAATTACTTGGCAATCTCCATGTCATTTATGCATTTTCACTGAAATAAATGTCGAAAGTTTTAACACGTATAAATCTAAGGCTCTGTTTTTCTACAACATTTAAGCATCTATGCTTTGAATAAAAAAACAAAACTATGAGCTTGGATTATTCTGACCTTCAAATAATGTAGACTGACAATACCAAAATGTTCATTAATTACCCTCCCTATGTACAATATTTTATTTTCTATTTTATCCTATTTCATGTTTTTTAAATGCTGATTATAACCTGCTAAAATGTTTCATGCCCCCTATCCAAATCATATAATGAATTAACTTTTCTGCTGTGCATTTAAAATGTTACTATGCTCATCCTTGGGTGAACCGACAAAACCATCTCTCAAATCACTTTCTGTATACGGCTTAATTTTTCCCTCATGGAACCCTGAATGAGTAAAGCAGCTTGGGTCACAAACTACAGTATCAAAAATACAGTTTTAATAAGTGGACTGACTTAAAATTGTTTCAAACATATTATTCAAAAAACTAGTCCTCTATTAATAACACTTGTGCATTCTAGACATGCTTTCGCACACAAAGGAACAAATTCCAGTGGTAGCTATCACTTGATGGTGGGATTACAAGGATATTGTATTTTCTTCTTTGCACATTTTTAGTATTTTCTTTGCTAAACCTATATTTCTTCTATAAACAGACAAAAAACTTTTTTTAACATGCAATATAAAAAGCATAAAAGCTCTAGTAATATTTACCAAGACGGTCTTTAGTAAATTTCTTAAAGTTTTTAATTCCTTGACCACATGACATAAACAAAACATGCACTTTCAATGCTATTTGAAATCTCAAAGTAAATTCAATTAACCCCAGTAAAAATAAAATGCTGCTGGGCAGTGCAACAGTGGCTCAGTGACAGAATGCCAGAGACCTGGGTTCAATTCCCTGAGCCTGCCCATGCCAAAAAAAAAAAGCTTAAAACAAAACGCTGCTTCATTATCAAACTAAACTTGTTTTCCTCCTTGAGAATCACTGGTAACCTTGTAAGACAACTTAGACAGTCATCTAAGCCTTTATTAAACATCTACCCCACATAATGTACATTTCTCAATACTGAGAATACCTAAATCTAGAAATTATGATATCAGAATGAGTTTTAAACTGATTTTATACCCCTCCAATTCATTCTTCTTTCTGCCTAGCATGGTGCTATAATACTATAATTTTGACACTGAAGCAAACCATACCTTTTAAAAAATTATGGTTTCATTATTTATTCCTTTACTTCTTTGTAGTCTAATAAAATCCTTATTTTATGTAGAACAAAATTCTCTATGTGAACGAATTACAGGTTCAAGCTATTACTAAAGCTATTCCCAAACTAGTTCTACCTCTTTACTTGAACAAATTGAGTTCTGGCTCTACAATCCCTTTCAACTCCAAGAATTCTAAAGAGATTGAAATTAACCCAGTTGTTGATTATTTCCTTGTCCTCCCAGGAGCAGAAATGATAATGAATGCATAGCTATGAGAACACTATTGGCTAACTTCACAATGAGTCACGCCTACCCTGAAAAAATGGTATCTTTCTTTCTTTCTTCTTCTTTGAGGCTTAGTAATTTTTCCCATTTCTCAGTCCAAAAGGATAAATTTTTTAAGTTTTTTAATTGTTAACAATCCCATTTTTTAAATGGTAAAAATGAATACTAGACTCTGTATTTCTTAAACCATAAGGGGGCACTATTCCCAAAGCCATTCTAAAGATTTCATAAACAGAATGCCAAGGAAAGGGAAGGTTCACCAATCTATCATTAGGATGAGCTCCAAAAACTTGATTACCATGAACTCATTACAAAGGCAGAGAAAGATATTCTAAACAAACTTTTACCCCATATAAATAGGTCTCTGTTTGGCTCCATCATTTTAATCTTCAATGTGACCTCAACCTTGTAATCAGAATGGGCACCATCTCTAGGAGAACCCATACACCTTTTGGGGTTGAATGTCTAAAATAATGAAATGTTCAGAAAATGACAACAGTTTCCATTTTCTAAAAACCTATTTCATATTTTTTTCTAGCACACTTCATTTTAGTAAACAAATACCCAACTAGTGTAATTACTATGTATAAAAAATTAAGAGTGAGATATATTTTAACCCAATACTCAGTTAACCTATTTGTCTTAGAAATATGTTCAACTAATTCTAGTAAGTCATGAAGATCTTTGGAAAAATGGAGGAATTTCCAGATATCTATTAAAAAATATTTCAGTAACAGTTTGAAATACCACCCCCTACAATACTTTCACATACATTCCCTCATTTGATCAGTAATCTTATCCAAGTTTATCTGGAAATTATGTTTCAAGGTTAAACCATTATTTTTCAAACAGTATTCCAAGTACTCTAAAATAGTTTAGTGCTGCTTTTCAAAAATGCATTGACACACACACACACAAAGATTCACTGAGTGCCTCTGACGTGCCAGGCACTAAACTAGGTTCTATGGGAAAGGACAGTCTTCAATCTCATGGAAAACAGTTCGTTTTAGAAAATCAGACAAAAATACTCATTCTGATCCCTCACAGGAACACGAAAACTTCATTTAACTCTGACCTTATTCCTACCTGACCAAAATCTATGCTAAACACAAAATGCAAACTATACCACCGATTTAACAAATACCATCAAATCAGCCACAATTACTACTGAACATATTTTGTCCCAATATTATTCGTAGTTGCCCATACTCTCCAGTATATTTCTTTATCTTATTTAGGTTATCCTGAAAAACACATTTCGTAAACAAACGTACAACAGTTTGCAAGAGGAAAAAATGTTACTCTACTATTAGTATTCCTATAACTGCTAGAGAAGCAAAGGTTTGAAATGTAAAGGCAAAATAAAGGTAGTGAAATGGTTAGTGTGTTGTAAAGTGGAAAAAATTAAGTTGATGTCTTTAGTTCAACTATTCGCATTTTATATTTCCATCTATTTGCATTATAATTTATAGGTTTTTTTTTTTCTAAACAGTGTAAAAACACTGTTTTAGTTACCTAGGAATAGTACAGTTTGAATGTTAGAAATCTAAATTTTAATCTTAAAAAATACATATAAGAGCACATAACCATCTTTAGCCTACGAAAGTGGAAATTGTCAGCCAAATGCTCTAACAGTGAAGAATCACCTATGATTATCTTACAAATTGACTGAAAAGTCTCATCTAATGTGCCTGAAAGTAATTTGTCTCTTAAGTAAACATCATCCTTGAAATTTTATTTACAATTGATCAGTTGAAGATCTGAAAAAGAATCAGGAGTATGATTTTTTGCATATATTTGCGCACTGTAAAATACTGTTCACATTGTTCTATTAAAAAGCCCAAAAAGCTCAGAGATGTGAAGAGATGAATTTGATAGCACCATTTTAAAGAGCAACCTAAGCAGTTCTAAACTCTCATGAGGGCCTCAGGAAGAATTTAAAAGACATATACCTTTAATTTCTACAAAGAATAAATTCAGTTCTTCACTTAGAACACTGACTTAACACCATTTACTTCTCCCATCTAAATACAGCTATTAACTATACAAATTAAATGTAGCTATTAGCTTATCAAATAAGTAGTTTCTTGTTCATTACTAATGTAATTTCAGGCCTATAAAATAATTAAGAGTTAGTACCATCTCACACAACCACCTATTTTCAGTATCTTTCTTTTTAACCTTAAAATAGTAATTTCACCATGTAAATTATATAAACTTATCAAATTACATTAGTATTCAGACTAGATATAAGGTCCTTTATATAATGGGTTGATGTACATGGCATATTGTTTTGTTTTTAAACCAAAGGCCTGCTTTGGTTTTTTTAATAAATGAGCTTCCTCTGGGTTGATATGGTTTGTTTGGCAACCAACTCAACTGACTCACAGAAGATTCAAGGACTATCTTCTTATAACCTTCCAAGATAAAAACTTTAGTCTATCCCAAGAAAATAGGCCAACCCTGGATTCTGAGGCTTGCTCTTATGAAATTTATTTCTGTAAGGGAGAAACTAGACTACCCATAACGAGGCCTAACAATTGCTTCTGGGAAGCCTCTTTGTTCCTCAGATGTGGCCTCTCTCTCTCTCTAAGCCTATTCTGCAAGGAAAATCATTGCCCTCCCTCTACATGGTACAAGACACTGAGGGGTGAAAATATCCCTAACAACGTGGGTCATGACTCCCAGGGATGAGTCTGGCCAGGACACCATGGGATCAACAATTTCATTCTGACCAAAAGGGGGAAAAGAAGTGTTAACTAATAAAGTATCAGTGGCAGAGAGAGTTCAAATGGAGTCAAGAGACTACTCTGGAGGCTATTCTCATATGCAAGGTTCAGCTAGATATTGGTACCTATCATAGTTTGCCAAACTCCAACCAAAACCCTCCTAACCAAAAGGGGAAAAGAAGTATAATAAGGCATCAGTGGCCAAGAGAAATCAAATGGAGTAAAGAGTCTGTTCTAGAGGCTTTTAGATAATGCTTACTGCCATGGCTTGCTAAACCCAAATCAACATCACTCCTGTTGACTCTGAAGAAAACCTAGGGCTCGAATTGAGACTCTATAAATGTTTCATACACTAGGTTTGCCTTCTTAGAAAATAAAACTCCCAGAGGATTCCTAGGTCAGATAAATCCTGAAACTCAAGAGAGACCAGCCTCTCCAGGATTATCAATTAAATACAATCCTCTATCCTTTAGCGTGGACACGCCTTCTCAATATGCCAAAGCCAGAACAGGCATTTCCCAAAGGCCCCTATAAACTGGGAGAAGGATTAAAGGAGAAGAAAGAGATATAACAGAGAAAATGGGATTTAACAACGAGTATGGCTGCTGAATCACTGCATTAATATTCCTTCTAGCCTCCAGTGTTTTGGAGCAGCTAGAAAGCAAAATCGGAGAAGACAGAATGGTAGTCCCTGACAAACTCTGGGATCTGTGCTGTAACTACTTGCTGAGGTGTGCTTTGAAAATTACTGCTTTTTCTTTTCTCTGCTTTTGTATCTATGTTATACAATAGAAAAAGCTTTTAAAAATACATTAAAGAAAGAAACAGATCTAACCAAATACCCCTGAAAAAGGAGATTGTGATCAGAAACAGATACAAAAAAGGCTTCTAGGGTATCAGCAATGTTGTACCCTTGGCAGGTGTTTGCTCTGTAACTATTTGTTAAATTACACTTCTTTAATAACTACTTGTTAAACCGTACTTTGAAATTTATCACTTCTCTGCATATATATTTCATAGTAAAAAATGTTAAAATAAATAAAGTTTATTACATGCTAAAAAAAAAAAAAAAAATAGATGTCCCCGAGACCATGTATTTTAGGCCCTTGGAGGAGAACAGAGTTGCTTTTAAGCCTTATTAGCTTTATAAAATTATGGTTGCTGAAAAAAGAAAAAAAGAAAAACCTTAGTCTAAAGATAGGTTAATAGAGTTTATGAAACCTTATACTCAGATAAACTAATAAGTTCTCAAAATTCATCTCTACAAAATAAAGTTTCAGTGGCTGAGAAATTTCAAACAGTCAAAATCTGTTGAGCCGTGTTCCAGTAGCCTTGATTCTTGAAGACGACTGTATTCACTATATATAGCTTTCACAATGTGACTGTGTGAAAACCTTGTGTCTGATGTTCTTTTTATCCAGGGTATGGACAGGTGAGTTTAAATAAATAAATAACAGGGGTAGATAAAGGGTGAAAAACTGGGTAGACTGAAGTACTAGCGGTCAATAAGAAGGAGGAGTAAGGGATGTGGGATGTATGAGTTATTTTCTTTTTTCTGTTTCTGGAGTGAGGCAAATGTTCTAAACAAACTATCGTGATGATGAATATACAACCATGTGATGATACTGTGAGCCACTGAATGTACACCATGTATGGACTAAATGTGTGTGGATATTTCTCAATAAAAATATTTTTAAAAAAAATTCAGTCTCTACTACTAAATTTGCTTTAGGGAGAAGTAGTAAAAATTAATAGACTTCAAGTCAGAAGATCCATTTTCAACTCCTAATTCTACCACATACCAGTTACACAAGCAGGAGCATGTGACCTATCTGGGACTGCTTTCTCATCCAAAAGTGGAAAGTATAATTTTAATTCACCTGCCTTACAGACCTTTAAAAAAGTATTACCACGAGATGTTTTGTGGAGTAAAATTTTAAAATGTGAAGTGGCAAGTGTAATAAAACAATCATTTAAGTGTATATTAAGCATGAACCCTCAAAATCTTTCTTAAATGTCTAATGCTGGAAATTTTCTTAGTTGCCTTAAACTTCCTTATATCCACATAAATTAGAAACAATACCAAAAAACACCAAACACTATAGCAAAAACTGAAAATAATAATAACATTAAAAAGATGGGGAAAAAAGTCTCACAACTTCACCAAATCTAAGACGCATTCAAACTAATCACAAGTTCTGGGATGATAAAGGACTACATCCCAGGCAAAGGATGGTTTTAATCTAATCAAAGCTCAGTATGTTCACGTTTCAGTGCGTAAATTCCATCAATCACCTTTTTTTCCCTTAACCTTTATCATGCCTCTCAAATGTTTTTCATGCAAACATAGAGCAGGAATATCAGGCAAAGCAGCAGCTTACCACCCCTCAAAATGATTATGTCAGAGTAATGAAGGCTGGAGCAAGAAAATCCAGAAAATAATGTGGCTACCTAAGGATATGTACGGAACAAGCCCCTAATTAGCTGGGGGCAAGATATTATAAATACTAATAGGAATAGTCTACATTTTGATAATATAATCTCTGAGCACAGGTTTCAGCACAGACAAGTACAACTGCAAGCAAATCCAGTAGTTTGAGTACTGGCTTGAAGTCAATCCTGCTATAAACTGCATAATAACTGTATCTAAAGAATATAAGCTTATCTAGTAGCCAGTGGCAAGGAATTTTGAAGAAGTGCTAACCCTTTAGATGAAGCAAGCAGCAAACCACCCTGAATGAGTATAAAAATATTTTTGCTGGACTTCAGAAGCAAAACCACTATTATAAAAACTACACTGTAACTAAATTTCTCTCAAAATGTTTAAGGCACTCTAATAAAGGACAGGACACCAACAGTTTCTAGTCCAAGATCTACAGTTGTGGTAATTTTCAGTCATTTACTATGCTTTATTCATTTCTTCTGTTTAATAGAAAGGGCAGAGATATTTCAAGAAATAAAAACTAGTTGTGGAAAAACTAAAGATTCTTAAATGAAACATGGTCAACCTTTTGTTGTAAGAATTAAAGAAAATAATATATGTAAAACCATTCAAGAGCAATGTTTGTCACCTTCTAAACGTTAATGATTTTTATTTACCAATTCTAATCAAATAGAAAGATATAAAATAACCAGATCAGCAGCCTGAATATTTAAACCAAATCTTGTCCATTATTCCAGAGATTCAAAATCTTAATTAGATGAAGACATTAGTTTAGCCTAGGAGATAATGCAGTGGGAAAAATAGTAAGTATAAGATCTCTTTGCTGATAGGTTTCTGTCTTATGAATACTTATTAAAATAACCTTTTCCTTTTTCTAGTTCTGTCAAAAATTATTCCTTTTCTTAACAAAAATTCTGGTTACTAGAATCACAGATTCTTCACATAAATCAGCCTTTCCCATTTGTTTCTAACACTGATATAACCTGAATATTCAAACATGGAAACCATGTCAGAAATTACAGGTGTAACTTTGAAAACTGCTGTGTGGAGCCCACCACCAAACTGTTTTGGTGAGCTTAATACCATCTGCAAATGGGGATAACACCAAAGCGTAAATACCTCCAATCCTAGGAAAACAATGGATTTACTCACCAAGAAGCAGGATGTGTAAGAGGACAAAACTTAAGAAAGAAGCACCAACTCCTCCAATCCTTAGCTATATAATTTTGGGAAAACCACTTGATCTGTAAGCCTTGATCCCTTTACCTATAAAATGGAACTAATCCTACTTCCATTGCTTGGAAGGTCAAACGGGAAAACATACCTAAAAAGTATATGTATACGACATACTACTCCATTGTTCAGCATTTTTTGTTGTTGCATGAACATCGACATGCAACATGTCCTTATATTCTAGATTAAGTTACATTCTAAATATAGAACTTTTATTTCAAAGTAAACCATTACCACTATTCAAAACTACTAAAAAAAAAAAAACTTGCCTTGGATTGAGTCCTCTTTCCATTTCTCATGTTAAATTTCTCCTTCATTTCTTCTAAAATTACCTTCAGTTTCTTTTCTTCAGGTGTCCCTAGGTATTTTTGGTTCACATGAAGATAGCAATGCCATTTGGCTGACTCAAAGCCCCAGTGGCAAGTCCTTTTGTCGGGTGATCTGTGGGAATGCATCACAAATGTCTGGGGCGCAAACATTCCACAGCACTCCAGACACTGAATACATGGAGCATCAGGCTGAACATAAAACTGTGGAGCAAACAGACCCTGACATTTGCCCAAGCATTCGTGTTCCACTTCAAAGGCACTGCCAGTTTCCTTTAGCTGGGCCAATGAGTTTTTAGCAGGAAGCATGCTACCAGTTTGAGGAAAAGTGCGTGGTCGCAACAAAGCGTTACACAGTCTCTGTGCATCAGTTAACGTGATCAGCCCACAGGACGGGGCATTGAATGGAAGTATCCCCAGGACTTTCAAAATATGAAGCTGGTCTGAGGTGCACCTCGAACAGTATATGTACAATTCGTCACACACAGTATTGATTTGCTGGAGTGAAAATTCTCGGAGCACAGAATTTAAGACTTGGGGCAAACAGAGTCTCTTTTCTCCTCCAACCTGAAAGCATGAAATAGACTCCCCCTCCAACATAGTCTGGGTGAGTTCTGTGGAGCTATCAGAAGGGATGAGCAGTGGGCCAGGAAGAACCTGAGGGGATGGAAGGGGCAGAAATACAGTAGGTGACATGCTTTCTTGGGAATACCGTGCGGAAAAGGCTGCTGGTCCACCCAGAGAGCTCTGACTACTCAAATGGAATTGCGCCAATGTGTGTTTCAAACTGGGATTTAAATTTAAAGGTTCAGGCACAGAAGCACAGGTTCGCTTGATGTGTTCTCCATCAATTTCCATTGGTGCTTCTCCATAGTCTTCCAAGTGTTCCTTCTTAACTGTTGGCACCTTGTTTAACATCATTTTTCTATTTGCCTGAATGTCTGTCATCATTTTTTTCACTGGAGGGCTGTCATCATCTTCCATTCCATTCAGTTTTTTACTTGAGCCCTGAACCAAGGAAAAATTTGTCTGTAGATTTTCCATTGCTAAACTATTGTTTTAAATAATTAAGTCTAAGATTAGCATTTTTATTTGGTTGCTTGCTTGAAGAGAGAAAACGAATGTATGTACAAATAGTTAATGGGAACTTCCTGTCATAGAAAAGTTAAATATCTGATCTCCTTACTCAATAGATCTCGCAACTTTGTATTGGTCCTGCTTAAACCCTAATATAGTTTCACTGCAAATGCTCTAAAATTTCTCGTTTTTGCCTCTAACAATAAAGAATATAAACTTTAAGAGGCAGGAAACTTTTATGTTTTCTTAAATTCCTCAGTTATATGTGTTAAAATAAAGTTACCAATTCTCTTAATTCAAGATTTCCAGGTTCAATACAATGTTTTTTGCTTTTATTGTTGTTTTAAACAAAACACATGGAAAGCTGATATCATTACTTGTTTCATGAAACCAGATTCAAAATGATGCAGCCAAATTTAATTTTTGCCACTGAGAACAAAAAGTAAATTTTTTAAAAGTATCCTTTCTAAAAAAAAAAAAAAAAAGATATTGTGTTGGTCAGTGTTGACAAACCGAAGGCTTATGTAAATCCTCAAACCAGTAGAAAGAGCCTCTGACTCCACTTGAACTTTTAGAATCAAAAATGATACTTGAAAAATTGCCCAGTTAGCTTCAAGGATTATAGTTCATTCTTCTTTCAATTAATCTGAAAGAAGAGAAGGAGGATGGGGAAGAGTTATACTTGTATTCACTTCAGAGGCCAAAAGGTCAGTTTGCAACCTGTTTCTTAATCTTAAACTGAGTTCACTTTACCAAAGGTGACACTTGAATGATTTCTTTAAATCCAATAACAGATCATTTGAAGAACCTTCATTTAAAGAGGAAAGCAATTTAGAAGGTTGATAAATGGGGCAATAACATCCCTCAAAAACAGGGCTTCTAAACTCAAAATACACATAACCTTAAAAAGACATTTCATCGAAAGCCCAGTACCAGAAACTTTCTCAGTTATACCATTTTCACTGAAATCCCTACTTCACTGCCTAATTTGAAAACAAACACTGTAGCTTCACCCAAAAAATCAGATATAAGTAATCTATCTAACACATGGAACTAAGTCATAATCTTAAATGTATTAATTTATCCAGTCAGTATGTGCTATTTTCCGAAATGATTGTAGATAAAAATTCATACTTGATCTTAGCCAAAAGGCCGAGAAGCAATGTGTAGACAAAAATTAACTTTCTCTTTAAAAGATTAGCAAAAATTGCTTAATGGGAAGCCAAAAGCCATCCACTCCTTGCCTGGGAATCTCCATCCTTGAAACAAGACTAATCCGGGACAAAAAGCACAAGGCAGACAGACCTCACAAAGAATGCAAATGGAGGAAGGGGGGAAAGAAAAGATTCTTCCACTTCCTTCTTAAGAGAACACCCAGAAGAAACCCAATAAATGGAAATTCTTGCCTCCCAAACTCCCAGCTATTTACCTTAAAACAGACCCAAAAGGTTAAGGACCAAGGCCACTCGCCATCTCAACTGACTTTAGCCCACCATAGGCGCAGCTCGGCCAACGCGGGCCAAGTAAGAGGGCAGGAGACAGGACCAGGAATGGGGGCGACCCCCAAACCCTGAAGTCCTCCGCCTGCGCAAAGCCACCCACCCATCTCAAACCCGAGGGTTAAGACAAGGGACCCAGGAGTGTGCAGGGGGCGGGTGGAAAGTAGATGGAGAAGGGTCCCCCAACCCCCACCCAGAAGGTCCGGACATCTCTAGGTGCCCTCGCAGTCCCAGCCCCGCTGCGGGGGCCCGGGAGAAAGGGCTGTGGAAACCCCCTATGTATCCTCTCCACGGGAAGTTCTCGGGTGTTACCGCGGAGCCCCTCGGGCTGAACCTCCCCCCACCTCCTGGGGTAGAAGGCAGGGGGTCCGCAGGCGGGGCGGGCGCGGAGCGGGAATCCCCGCGCAGCCGGGCACCCGCCGCCCAGGTCGAACCCGGGGCATCCCCGGCGAGCTCAGGTCGAGGGGGGAGGCGAAGGCCGTCCGGGACTCCGGGGTCCCGGCTGCTCCGGCCAAGTGCAATCCTCCCCACCCCACCCCCGCCTCCGCCGGCGCCCTCCCGCTCCGGGTCAACTAGGTGTAACCTCCTGTGGGACACCGGCCCATGCCCCCCGCTGGCCCCTACCCTACACAGGACTCGCGCGTCGGAACCCTGACTCCGGCCTCGGCGCCCGGCAAACAGGATGAGCTTTGTTAACTCCCCACTCCCCTCTCCGCCGTCGTCGGGTTCCCCTGAGGCTGCGCGCCCCTCACCTCCCGCCGCCTCCATCGCGCCCACCCACCCCCACCTCCCACCCCGCACCCCCCAGCCAGCCCGGGCCGCACCTGTGCCCGCCGCCGCCGCCACTCGCCCGCTTCCTTCGGCTGTGCCGGCGCCGCTCCGAACCCCACACACATCGCTACACACAGCCCTCTGACGTCACCGAGCCCTCGGCCCGCCCACGTCACTGCGGAGACACACGGCTTCCCGCAGACGCCGCCGCCGTCTCCGGCCGCCCGGGGGAGAGCGAGGGCGGCGGGGCGAGGAGGGGGGAGGGGAGGGAGGCAACGGCGGGTCCGCGCGCTCGGGCCCGTCGCCGCCGCCGCTTCGCTGGTCACAGCCCCTCGGGGACGCGCGCGCCGTCTGGCCTATTGTGGCTCCTCCGTGCCCCCTGCGCCCCTTCGTCTCTCTCTCGCTCTCTCTCTATTGCGCGCGCGCCCCTCCCCCGCCTGGCGCGCGCCCGGCGCTCCCGACTCCGCGCGCCGTCTGGGCGGCTGGCGCGCGGCGCTGTCTGCGGTGCACCCGGCGCAGACAGGATGTTCCCTCCCCACCCCACCCCCACCGCCGCCCGCCCTCCTTCCTTCCTCGAGTCGCCCAGCCGGCTGTCTGGGGCCGTCTCCGCCCCGCCCCCGCCCTCCTCGCAACTCTGTGGTGACGGGCCAGACCCGGGGGCGCCCTGGCCGCTCGGCGGAACCGAGGGAGGAGGAAGGGCGTCGCGCGCTGCACTGTGCGCGACCCCAGCAGCCGGCAGGGCGTAGGCCCGTCCCGCCCCGCACCGAGCCGCCGCCCGAGGTCAGGCACGGGCGCCCCTCCCCCCCGCGGGGCCGCAGCTGGGCCGCCCCGCCCCGGAGGCAGCCGGGCTGCGGCCGCCCTGCGTTGCCCCAGCCTTGGGCCCGCTCCCCCGGGGCCCCCGCGCCGAGGCCCCGCGCATGTTCTGCCCCCGCCCCCTGTGGGGCCTCGCGCTCGAGGGCCGGCCCGCCAGCTGCCGAGCGGCCTCCGCCCCGCGGCCTTCCCTGGGCTGACCTCCATCCTCCATCCGGCCAGACCCGAGGAGGGTGGCCAAAGTTCTGGCAAAGCCGAGAGAAGATATTTCTTTCCCTACTTCTCAGCCTCTCGGTTCCAAAAGGGCGATACAAATTGCATGTTTTCATACAGCTTAATGAGGTTTTGTGGTGTGTGTGTGTGTGTGTGTGTGTGTGTGTGTGTGTGTGTGTTGAGGGGAAGGAAGAATGGAACGGAGAAGACAAGCTTTAAGAGCTTTCGGCTTTGACCCTCGGGGACGTGTGGAGTGGTCTCCCCGGTCACTCTTCTCAGGATAGCCAATTAGCATGTTCACCTCGGCTGCGCTGTTCTGTCATGTTTCGAAACACCAAGAAATCCCCTTTTCTCCACCCCACCTCAAGATCAGGAACTGAAACAGTCCCCCGAGTCGCCCCGCACAGAATTCGAGAGACTCCCCCTACGTCTTCCCTTTTTTTTTTTTTCTCGATGCCTTTTTCATCCAGTTTTTCTTGGGTTTGCTGCTTCGAGCTCACTCATGAGGGGGCCCACGTTAGGAGCCGGCTGTTCTAGATTGTTTGTCCTCTCTTTTCCCCCCGACGGGCCTACCAAAGCCCCCTAAGCTCCGCAGCCCTCCGCCCGGCCCTCTCCCAGCCCCCCTTCCTGATGCCTCGGTCGCGGCGCTGCGGGGTCGCGCCTCCTCTCCCACCCCCCACCTCTCTCTCCTTGACTGCTTTCTTTTCTGAACATGAATAATTCCACAGCACTTTCCATCTGTTATTGCCATAGAGACAGAAGCTCGGCAAAGATAATGATGTTCTGTGCAGAGCCGGTGGGGGGAGAACAGCATCTGCGAGTCTGGGGCGGGGGGGG